>CAJFCZ010000162.1:0-23120 GCA_904066245.1 Eimeria sp. OTU-Y
GGTCTGAATATCGGGGGGAAGATATGTTCCTTGAACTTTCATAAGATAAAACTAATGGTTTTACTTAAATTTATATAAGTTTGGGAACTAAATTGATACCGCACACACCCAGGCAGTGAGGCCAGCGCTGAAGGCACGGGAGGCATTACAGCGGCGGTCGGACACATTCATCGACGGCTCAGTGTTTAGTTCGGAGGCACTGGGCGAGCAAAGTTGCCGGTTAAGAAAGGGAGAGAATCATAAAACTAAATATTAGGGACGTCTTGAACGTTAAAGGAAACGGAGAAGAGATGACAGTTTATATAAGGCAGTGGCGGCCATGTTGGTCTGACCGGTCGGCTGCGGCGCGTCGAGCCTGGCATACTTGCAACTGGCACCATTTTCCTCCTTATTTCCGTTTCAATATAGACCCCTTCGCCCCTACTCTCTATTTAGGGTATCTTCCACTACTTCTCCTCCCCTGTTGACTCGCCAATTCTGGGCTCGTATGTCCTGCAACCGCCGGTATATGGCTGCGTGCAAAACGGGAAAACCCGGGCACTGGTATTATTCCCCCTTGTTCTTCCGTTTATCATTCCATATTTCCTTTGCTTCCTTATTTTCCCCCCAAAAGGCCACATTTGAGCCTGGTTTCCCCCGACGGGACTGCGTAGGCCTTGCTCCACAAAAGGGTGTACCAGACGGACCGTAATGAAACCTACCAGTGAAAGCCATGGCTGGCAGGGACAGCATGAGGCAGGGCAACAAGTTACTGAAGATATTCTTCAGCTTCCAGGTGATCCCGAGGCATTTGGGAAGGCAGGCGATGATGGGGAAGCTGTTGAGTGGCCCAGAGTCGTCGAGGGGCGCCTGTTGTATCAAGGGGAGGTGAAGGTAGGAAATCGCGTCTTACCTGTCTGCGAAGAAGCCGCCTTCTCATCCCATGTGCCAGAAGACCCAGAAGCTCTTGCTGAAGCATTCGCAGGTGACTATGATGGCAACTTCCCCGAGACAACCCAGCACGACGTTTCCTCTCTTGTCAAGATAAGGGCTCCAATGAAATACAAAAGTGGCACAAAAACGGAAGTTAAAGCCCACTTGGAAGCAAAAGGCCACCTCGTAATCGGGTCACTCCCCCAGTCAGAAGGACCTGTGGCACCGGAGGGCCGCGATCTGTTCGCGCGTAAGGACAGTCTTTGGGGAGTTGGAAGGTAGAACTATCTCATCAGTAAACCTTATAATACTTTGTAATATGCGTGCCGACATGGTTCTGCCTCACCATGCTGTTTTGCCCTTAAGGAAGCTGGGGGGGAGCTCTTGTGTGCTAATGCTTCGTATGTTGCGTTACTCAGCGTACGAACAAAAGCTAGCCAAGTTTATAGTTCTTATCAGTTCGCTAAGCGGCAACTGCGCTTGGTATGTAGTAGAGGATGTGCGACGTCTCCTTTACATGCGAGATGGAAAGGTTTCAAGAAGCGCTGATTTATCGTCGCGGAAGGCAGCCTGCAATTCCTTGGCTCGGCTCGCGTGTCTCAAAAAAAGCCTCGCTGAAGTTGAAGAGCAGGGAAAACGCTTCTCCCGCAAATCATCTGGGGATGCCCTGCTCGAGCTAGAGGCCAGTCTAGCTGGGGCCCTTGCCTACCGCTCCGCCGATGGTAAACACCCCGCAGTGTATATTCCGGTAGCCAGCCTCATTCCCACAAGTATTTATCTCCAGGTTACGCCGGCTGGGCTTCAGCGAACACTCCTAAAAGTCTTCGGGCGCACGTGGGGCAAATTGGCGTCCGCTTCTCGCCGTCACGGTAAAAAGATATCTCACGGTAAGCAGCACGTCAGCTGACGGGTAGGTCAGTTTTCTGGGTAGACAGACCTGTAGTTGTATCGTCTGTGGTTATTCCCTTAGTGGGAAGCCCAGTGGAACGCACTCCTGAGCGGGCAAGAAGAGGACTACAGAAGATGACTGGAAGTGTAGTGCTGGCTGAGATGCTTAAACGGTGTGTTGTGTCTTGCAGTGGTGGTGGTCCTGGATTTCAGTGACATGTCTCAGCTGGACCTTGCTGCGTACTCAACACATCGCCTCTTGGGAGATATTGGGGAAGTCTTGCGAGCATACTGCCCTTGGCTTGTTTATAAGATCGTCATTTTTAAGCTGCGATTCGCCAGGGAACTTCTTTGGGAACTGCTCAGGCGAGGCTGCGCACGGGATAAGCGCCTGTCGTCGACGTCCCCATTCATCTTTATAGCTTTACTTTCGCTTCACTAAACTCAGCAGTCCTGTTGTCGACAAAACGATTCGCACGGCTGATCTACTTTTGCTGTTATTCCTTCAGGCCTGTGGACCGACAATAGTAGCTTCGTCCCTCCTATCTCCTTGTTTGTCTCATGTTTTGCCTTCTCAGACCAGCGCTTCGTGCGGACTGCCTCGTTGTGACAGCAGAAACTGAGCGGGAACTACTTCAGGAGATCCAAGCAGATGGGTGAGCATTCCCCAGCTGATATGCACAGTCCGCAAACAGCTACTGTGCAGCCAGCCACTTTACCACATTCCCTACCACCTTAATATTTAAGTATTTTATGGTCTTAAAATACTTCATGCTCCGAAAGTTTTGGATTGTATTGCGGTGATAATTTTTTTTTCCTGAGGTGTTACGTGGTATGAAGGCATTGCTGGGATTAAAGGTATTGCATTCACCGAAGCGCTCACGATATTGTACGCTTAGAATGTATTGAATGCTTTTACGGAATTGTATGTTTTCAAGTTGTATCATGCCATGAAATTTGTGTATGGGTTGGGACGTCCACATCAGCGTGCGTTTTTGCATGCCTTTACAATACTGTGTGCTTTCTCCAGAACATTCATCATGCATACACTTGGAGGATTCAACGAAAGCAGCTTGCTGCGATGCCGGCGGCCAATCTACCGCATGCCGCAGCCTCCTCAGCCGCTGGGGGCCAGCGAGTGGTTCAGCGAGGAGGAAGATGCAACGGGCTTCTGGGAAGAAATGGAAAAGCTGTATGAGGAGGCGCCTGAAGCCCTGCCGGAGGAAGAGCCTGTGGATGGCATCCAAACAGGGGGGCTTGAAGATACCAGTGCAACATTATCCAGGCGAATGCAAGACGAAAGCAGGTAGCTTATGGAGGCAGCGGCTCCTTCCGGATACGCTTTCTCTAGCAACACCTCTGCCTAAATGCATGTATGCTGCCTTCAAGTAGCCTGCCTGGATAATATTGTAAACACATTTCCAATTCAGAATTCCCCACCGCTGCGTGCGTGTACCCACAGAGTGAAGGCTTTGCAAAGCAAGCAAAAGGAGTTAGAGGAGCTTATCCACCGGCAGGAATGTCTAGTACCCCATTTCAAGAATGCGCTGAAACAGGTGTTCGTTGGGAGATATGCTGACGTAAGTTGAATTGATGCATTACGTATCCCTTTTTTCGTTTCTCCTCCGCATCGCAACGTGGTAAGGACATGGTGGAGTGCCTATCTCCCTTTTTCAAGCATTCCCATTTTCCCTTCTGCTCAGTCTACTCGGGTAGCGGTCGAAAGAACGCTCGAGTCCAAGAAAGAGCCAGCTCGCCCTTCCTTTTCCATGAAAGACGTCACAAAATCCGACGTGCACATATGCATCTGGAAGCCGCCAAGCGACGAGGCGGAGGCAGCAAGGGAGACGGCAGAGATGCTCCTGAAGATATTTGAAAAACGCAATTTGTGGACCCATCGTTGCCTGCCTCCGAATTACATGCATGCATTTGAGAGGACAACTTACCCTCTCGACTGCGTCTACGTAAGCAAAAATCTTACAACTGGCATATGCCGCTGTTTCAAGCACGCAATTAAGCATTAATACATAGGGTTTATGTTCTTGCTGTCTCTGCAGCATTCAAAACACGTCTCCGCCATAAAGCTCCCGCAGACCCCCGTTTCCGTATGTCCTGCTACCAAGGACGGCTTAGCTAGGGCTGATCCACTAAAGGAGGAGAACCTTGCAGATTCTCGCCATAAAGTTGCGTGGAACGGCCTTAACTTCCTCTGATTACTATAACACATTTCTCCCGCTATTCACTTGTTTTTGTGCGCTGCTCGTGAAGCTTCACACTGCGGATGATTTATTGGGTCTTCGCAACTAATGCTGTGCACCCCAGCAACTGGAACTTGTTTAGTTCGTAGTGACGGGGACAGGATCCCGGTTTACGAAGTCTGCTGTTCACAAGCTTTCATTTTTTTCCACTGCTTGCTTGGGCCCGCTTGCAAGACGCATTGGAAAGGGACTTCAACCAGACCAAGTTTGGCAGCACGAAGCAGCGACGCATTTAGACACTCTACACGTTTGTAGAACAAGCCTTTCAACAATATTCTTCCTAGCTGAACCCTTGCTGACAACAGCAAAGCGTTTTAACTGGGCTTCGACTGGAAAGAAAAACTGCCGAAGGCGGCAGTTTCTCCTTCCAGCCACATGCCGTAAATATCAGATACTGCTTTATAATCATGCTCGACAACTCTGCAGCGGCACCGCTTGCATGCTTTTCGTAAGATTAATTTGTCGTTTGGATTATGTTTGCTCTGCGGATTTTTAAAAGTCCAGAGTAGTGGCTGAATTTGGGACCGCTGTTGGGACCGGTATGTCTTAGTGGTGGGTGTCTATGAGGGGCCAACGAGAAAGATGACAATATGAGCTCTCATATAGCCGGTTTGCGGCAAATATTCTGCAAGCAAGTAACAGAGGATGCCAGTGTAATCGTTTGCCACAGCTGCTCCCTGTAGTCACGCTATGCGGTCTCGATGCCTGAGGGTCAAGATTGCCAAGCAAATATGCTGTAGTCTCAGAAAAAGATATAATTGGAGCATTAGGGAGCCCACAGCGGCCCGAGTCATGCTCTTGGCCGTTACCAGTTTGGAGATACGCATTGTGCACAGGGAGTCAGAGGGACAGCGTTTTGTTCTGGCAAGCTGCAGCTGGCAAGACTGTTCAGGAAGACATTCCAACATTCCAACGACTGTGAGGTGTACAAGCTGCCCTACCGCTATTTTGCCCCGCTTTTGGCATTCACCTAGTACGCTCTCTGCAACGCGAGCCCTCCACCTTAGGGTTAGGAGCATCATGGTCTGCGATACCGTCAAGAGACATGAGGGCTTCCCAGAGATACAGCTGAAATCCTGCCTGTCTATAAGAGTTTTGGGCAGATAAGCGCAAATACCTGGGGGCTGGTCGGTAGGGGAGGTGGCCTGCCAAGAGTTGCAGCACTTGCTGCTGCAACTCCCGCTGCTTGCCATGCGAGTGCGGCAGAGCCATCTTTTTGATGCGCGCACCTACACTCGGAACAATTGTTGAGCACCTACTTGGGGCGTGAACCTGCGCGGAAGCAGAATTACATGTCCCCACTTCACAGACCTCCCTACGGTGCTGCACTTAGGACCCTATGCCACTATCCCGGCAGGATTCGAGACCGAAGGATGGCTCAGTTGCTTTTCGGTAACTTTTGTTCCACCCAGTTTGACCCTGTTGCAGCTCATGATGCTCTTAGGCTGATGTTGAGGACTCTTTACACACGCCGTGCTACACCAGTGGCCTGGCAAGGTATGGGAGCTTGACGGCGCGGCTGCAGCCTACACCCCACGGCGGTCCCCACTTGTCTCACCATCAAGTGTAAAAGTGAACTCATTTCTGCTCTCTGCTCGAAAACACATTTTCGGTGACGCTGAAAATACATTTTTTCACGTGCAGTGTAACTTGGTGTTGCCATTTAAGTGTGTTATATCTGGAGATGCACTCCTGCGTATAGGTGTTCGGCGCTGTCAGATAGAGCATACACTAGCGTGTCTAGCTCGCACGTTCATGAATTCAAATGCAAATTTAGCTTAGATTCTACGGGGCTGTAAATGAATTAAATTCTGCATAGAAATATGGGCAAATGACAGGATAGTTTATAGCTTCGCATGAGTCACCTTCTTGGCTGTAGGTGCCGACTGCAGGAGTGCAGAGGAGCACCGTGCATCACGAGTCACTGTGTCTCGTGTATCTCGGTAGCAACGACTCCCCGTGGAGTGAGACGCAGGTCAACGTCACCTCAGTAACGCGTTGGAAATAAAAATTCAAATTTGTTTTCAACTGAATGGGAAGTGTCTCGTCTGCATTTTCACTCCATCATGCTCCGTTCCGTGCCTTTTGTCGTCGCCTCCTTGGCATGTGCCATTACACTCAGCAGCCAGTTGGGGCGCGCCGAGGCCTCTTTGCCTGCGTCTAAGGTTGTTCTGCAGCACAATGACACTCAAATGAGAAGTGAAGAGCTTTTTGTGCGCGAACCAAATGTGAACGCCCCCGGGAGACGATTTAGAGCATCCCTGGCCCTCGTCTCTCTCGCGGCAGCTGCCCTTGCTCTTGCATTTGTCGTTTTCCGGTGCTTCAGAGGGCTCGAATCCCAACACACTTTTAATGCTTCAAAAGTTGTTGCCCGGCGACTTGCAGACGAGGAGGAAGGAGCTGCAGGAGGTGCGGACTGTGGTCCATCGGTCGGTTTCTACGGTGGCGTCCCCATATCTATGGACGAAAATGGTACTCCTCTACAAGTCTTGGTTGAGGTTAAGGGCAACCAGCCCTACTTAAACCACCCTCAGCGTGCTGAACCAGTGCCCCTTGTAGTGTTAGAAGTGCCAGACGTGGGTCTTATGCTCCACGAGGCTGGCACCAACACTGACCTTGAATGGATTTTGTTCCACCCACATGAACCCCACCCATCAATCATCCCTCCAAAACACGAGGGTGAAGAGGAAGAAGAGGCAGAAAAAGAAGAAGGCAGCAGCTCCAGTGAAAGCGATGACGAGGACGAAGATAAACCACGGGCTGCACGGATTGTATCCAAACCCACTATGAAGGAATGGACTCATCAGGAAAACCCACAGTTCCCCTTCATGGAAACGATAAGCGGCATGCCATTCTTAGTTGATCAGGAGACCGGAGAACTCACTGAATGTCTATTAACCGTGCAGCGTGGTCAAATTGTTTTTAAGAATCCTTTATTCGACCAGTTCATGAAGCTTGAGCTTGTTGGCGGTGATCTACTGACCTCAGAAGGGCTCGGCCTCCGTGACCTAGTTGAAGAAATTAGGAAAGCCGGGCCACCCGCAGAGTAAAGGATCATGTTTGGCGAACAGGACCAGGAAGTCTATTCGGTTTGCTCTTCTGATTCTTGTGCACTTGTGAGGCAGTCGCAGCAATCAATGCGCGCAAGTTTAGCGCTTTACTGTATTTTGGAATTCGTTCTCCATTGCCCTTTGCGGTGCATGGAGACCTAACATGTTTGTTTTGTGGGGAACTCAGATTTTGGAGAAACCCAATGAATTTTTGCAGTGTTGCATGTCTGCACCGAGTAAAATACGGTCACGTGGAGGTTAAAGGAGAGACAGTGTAGTGCACGCGACTACAGCGAACCTTACCTCGTGAGTAGTGGTAGTGCGAACTTGCAGTAGGAGTGAGCTAAAACTGCCACGTATTTGTTGGTTTGGGGTAAGGGCCAGAGTTTGACACTGACCCTGTTTGACTTTTGCCGCATTCGACTGGAAAATAAGTCGTATGTGCTTAAGTTTCGTTGTCCCAGCCATCACCTCCTCGTTAGAGCTTTTAAAGGACTCGAGCAAATTAATTAAAAGTGCAGGCTGGAACATTGCTTGCAAGCAATATTTTGGCACACGAAGTTGGGAGTATTTTTTTACTATGATGCACAGCATTGCTCCCAAGTGGCCGAAACTTGAGTGAAAAATAAATTGAACGCAAACGGAGAAACAAGTAATCATCCAGGTTATAGTTTGCATAGACGTTGCCAACAAGGCAATGGGCGGCCGTTGTGGGCGGCAACTGCGCTACACACATGGCATACTGAAACAGAGCCTTGAAGGTAATATAATAATACTTCGGAGTAGGAGTTCGTTTCGTCCTGCTTAATCTTTGTTCTTTGGGTCCTTGTTGCAGCATGGAGTAGGAGGGGTTTTTGCATGAATTTTTTTCCCTCCACTATAGGAAAACGCGAGGGGATAAGCGAACCTGGGCAGCTCCGGAAAATATGGAATGAACGTATGCTGCGGTCTCGCTCCTGGAAGTAGGAGTAGAGCCGGTAACTTTTAAAGGCACGTCAAGCATCCATCCTGTTCTTGTGCAGCTGCCCTTGGAATGATTTCAAATGAATCTATTTATCCCTGTTGGACAGTCTTGGAGTTACCTTTGGATTTGTTTACAGCAGGATAATCTGAGTGCTAGGCACAACACCATCAATGTTTCTTCTGTGCGCGCTTTGGTCTAGCATGCCCTCACTGTACGAAAGCGGTGTCCCGAGCCTAACGAGCACTAAAACAAATGTAAGGGGTATCTTCGTTCAATTATCGTTTCCTGTAGGTACTGGCCTGAGCATGATATTTCCACCCAAAGTGAGCGAATATGCTGGGTTTGTGATGTATGCGGCGTCCTTGACAGGCCGACAAGCCATTTGCACGGGGAGTGCAGCAAGCTTCGCTTAGAGAACCTGTCATGATACTTAGCAATACATTTTGGCCTTTGTATCACCCTGACTAAAGTAGGCTCCTATGGGTGAGGGGATATACAGGTTATTTTGCAGTTGCCGAAGGAGCGCGCTACGGCTGGACCATTGGTTTGTTGTGCACCGCGGAGCACAGCCAACGACCGGTTCTCAATAAGAACATCTTGTCTAGCAGGTCCATTAAAATTCAACATGAATCTGTCCTTTTTTTTGTATTTATGTTTTCACTCAAGACTCAAAAGCTGCCGAGCAGTTAAGCAGGAACAAAACGTCGAAGTTTTCTGTTGGCTGCTTATTCCGGGCTTGTGGCCGCTGCGCCAGGGCTATGACTCTCGTGCATTCTCACGCTGTTGCTTTGTCCTGATTAGTTGAAATATATTTCACATTTATTCGTCACTTTGGAGAAGGTGCGTGAAAACGTGTCTTTTGCAGTTACGGGGGCAATCGTTCTTGTCGGGTCTCCCGACCCGCCGCCGACCCGCCGCCGCCATTTTTTGTGACTCGTGCTAGACCCCAACTGCAGTGATCCTCACCAAAAGGTACGTTAATTGAATAATTGCAGGGGAAAGTGCCTGGAAAGGGGCATTAGAATTACCGGAACTACCTATCGGTGGCGCTTTGTCCCAGTCCGCCGCTCGCAGCCACGCAGTCTCAAAAGCGGGAGGGGAAGGCTGAAACAACACGGAGATCCACAGCGCATTCAGTACAAAGATCTTAATTGGAACCGTCATGGCGACCGGCTCCACACTGTCGCTTCTTCAGTCACCTCCTCTGTACTCCGGGGATCCGAGTGGTCTGCAAGGGGAACCAAACAGTAAATTAGTGTCAACGCGTGCTGCAAAGCACCTAGGTCAGGAGCATTCTGCTGATAGAACAGCAGAATCCAGCAAAAGCTTTGCTAGGAACACTCCCTTCTCAAAAGGACCCAACAGAAGACGGCATCATGGTGTTCCCAGGCCTTGCTACTCCCCGTCGGGCGCTCCATCGCCAGGATCAAGCCCATGGCCTCGATGCTTCACTCTGAGGCCAAATGGTTGGGTGTTAGGGAGCGCTGCGTTTGCTCTAGGACTCCTATGCTGCATACGACTTGCTGCCTGCGTTCGACACTTGGAAGGCGAACACCATGCGCGGCCAGATACCAGTCAAGTGCGCTTTGACTCAAATGAGGACTTTCAGGTTCGAGCCATCAGCATAATGAGGAACCAGGTTGCTCAGCTGGCGAGGCAGAAAGTGCTGGAATCCGAGGCAGAACCATCGTTATATCCCCCGGAAAATTCAACTGTTAAATCCCTAGTCATGCTGCAACTCGGCGAGTCAGCAGCACCAACTGCAGAAAGTAAATCTGTGGCGATCTCTGGCAACTCACAGGACCTCGGAGCCGTCCTTCTTGGGGAGGCAGACGGAGGGGGCACAATGAGATTGGCGGTCAACAGAGGACTGGATATGCGCGGGGGGACCCTTACTGCTGAATCGGCGCCTTACTCGTTTTTGAATTGGGGGCAAATAGGGGGGATGATGCAGAACCCAGCGCTAGCACATACAGGTATGCCAGTGTACATGCCTCGCCAAGTTGTGGGCACCACTGTCGGATTGGATTTCGACTCTCCTGCCACTTTCCACGGGCCTCTGTTAGTGTTGCTTATGGTCTGCATCATTATTTTCTTTGTGGTGCTACTTCTTTGCTGTTGGATGGTCAAAAGTAAGCAAAAACATGACAAGTTTATGGCAGAAAAACTCCCGCGCTAAATCCACACACACGGGCTGCTCGTTCCCAACACGAAACGCGGAGGAAATAATACCAAGAAACCGGCCTATATAGGAAACAAGCAAGGAAGCAAGCAAAGCGACACACGAGAAGACAGGCTTGTTCATGCCCCGCTGCCACCTCCTGTCGGTATTGCCAGAAGGTGGCCATTTAGGCATTTTCGGGAGGTGAAGCAAATAAAGGCCGCCATCGGACCGTCTCCAAATGATAAATTAAGTTCTAATGTTCCCCCAGAAGAACAAAGAGGAGATTGACAGAGACGGAAAGAAGAAGGCCAAACGGCTCAAAAAGTCCTTGGAGGGCTAAACGTCGTGTACCGGACATTTGATATTTGCTTGACCTTTGTTGCTGTTATGTATTTTAGGGTTCATGTTGCCCCTACATGGAGCGATACAAGTTTTCCTCCCTCCATGTTAACCTGATATACTTTTATACTACTCAGTCCCGGGCCCCTCGGCTCTGTTGTTCCCTTGTGCCGCGCAGAGCTATGCCAGGGGGTCTCCAGCTCTTCGTGGTGTTTTAAAGGAAACATGCCATGCCTTAGGACATGCGCATTGCGCATGCTTACAGGTGCACAATTCGTAAAGCCTACGGTACTGCAGTGTGCATGCAAAACGCTGTCAAGGCCCTGCCGTGTGTATAGAGATCGTGCAGTCAGTGCCTCTGCCAAGCCCAGACTTCATACGGGAGTCAGTGCCACTGAAGTTACTACTAGCTCGGGGGAACTATTCCGTAGTGTCCCTAGTTTGCCTACTGGCTACTTGAAACCAGCTTTAACAGAGAAATAATTACACAGCAAGTGTGATGCTGAACAATTACATTCACCATTTTAGTCTGTGTACATACAATACCTCCAGCCCTGACTGGGCCAGAGACGATTCCTTTAGGCCCAGCCGGCGAGTGCAAAGGTGTGGAACAAGTGGTGAAGATGATGAATACAACGTAAGAGATGCGACACAAGCCAAGCTCCCACTTATAGCTGTCAAAACACCCCATTCCAAGCAATGCACTCCCAGATTACAGCTCCAAAAGGCCAAAAGACCTTCTGTCAACAGAAGAGACGTAGACGGTCAGTTCGAGGCCAAAAGTATTCGCAAAAAGGTTTCCATCTATCGGTGCATGCCACAGCAGCGCCTTCCCTTTCCTAGAGGCCCCTGTCCTCACCTGTTTTATCAGCGTCGCTAAACCTCACCAAGCACTACTTGTCGGGAAGGCAGCAACACTCCAGCATAGAGGAAATAAGAAAGCTCAAGCGCTGAAAAACTCCTCCCACGCACTCCGCACAAATCCGAGAGCTGCGTTACCAACATTCGTCTGTTCGTTACCGCTTTCCTGCTCTCCTCCTTCGGGTGCCCCTGTAGGCAACACTACCTGGGCCCTGCAATTGGGACAGGTGGCACTGCACCGGAGCCATGCCCTTGCGCATTCCCAGTGAAAGGCATGGCCACAGGTCAGGGTCACGGACTCTGTGCCATCTTGCAGCTGCAGTGTACATACAGTGCAGCAGGGTGCCTCCAGCTCCCCGGCTCCTGCTGGAGCTTCCGATGAAGACGGGGGTATTGAAGATTGACTCTGCTGTATTTTCCCCGGTGAAAGCACCCTAGAAGTTTCTTTTGTGTCTTCTTCTGTTCTCTTCTGCTCGTTTTCCTGGGGGCCTCGCGTGCACATGTGACCATACAGCCGTCGGTATTCAGAAAAGCGAAAGGGCCCCACAAGCTGCCGCTTCACCGCCGCCTCCAAACCCTCGTCAATTCCCCGAGAGCCGCCCCTCATACTTCCAGAAGGCAGCACCCGCAGCAGCAACTGCGGATCCAAAGACTGAAAGCGCAGCACCCAACATCCAGCAGCAAGCACACAGCAGCACACATGCAGGACGTGCGGCAGCTGACCCAGACAGGCAAATCCAGCAGCTACCCCCCCCTGGCCACTTCGATAGTCGGGGAGACCACCACAAACAACAAGGGTCTACACGTAAAACTATCACCCCAACACATACCCTAGCCCAAATCCCCAGCAGAAACCCTGCTGCAGCCCCTGTCCTACACAGGACCTCCCACCAAACCATGGCACAAGCCCCTAATGCAGTGCCTAGCCAAAAACCCAACAAAATCACTAATGCTTTAAAGCCAAGATGTGCCTGTCACTCTAGACTAGCCTCTCTATGGGCCGGTCTAAGCTTTGACTGATAAACCACGCAGACAAGGAGCCTCACAGACCTGTGCTGCCGCCACAATGGCGAAGGGCTGCACCCGCGCCGGAAGGCGGCGGACTCGGGAGAGGATCTCCGGAGGCAGAATGTCGATGAGGGATGGGTTCAGAGACCCTGAATCGCAAGCCACAATGGCACAACCGAAGACGAGGGCCCACTTGGTAACACACAGAATATGACACGGGCATATGTTACACAACACAAAAATGTTTTATTTTTGCTTCGGGGCATGGGAGTGTTAAGTACCCACCTATACACACTACTAGTGCATACTGAACTACAATGCAGTTTGGTATACAGTGTATGAATGAGCAACTCCATCAGCGTACCCTCAAAGTGGACAACCGTCTCAGGTCCAACTCGGGCGACAGGCACAGTAGAGGGCTCCGTGGCAATGACTTTAAACTCAACGCCCCTGTAGCAATCCAAACAAGGTAAGCGGGTAGTGCAGTTTGAGCTTGCTCGCATGGCTGAAGGAGGAGCCCAGAAACTGCACTAGATGCCGTTGCCAAGTGCATGCGAGGCCTAGCTGGTTGCCGCCATACCTGAAAGTGAAGATGTCTCCCTTTCTTATCAGGCGCCAAGGCTGCTCCTTAAGAAATGGCTGCAAATAATCCTCAAAGAGACGGAAAGAATATGTCGTCGGCAGTGTATCAGCAAATGGGAGTATGTGCACTCGTCTGTACTCTCCCCAGGGGTCCACTGATATATAAATCGCCTGAAACACAGAAGCCGTGTACGTATTGTTCCTGTAGTTTGAGACAAGACACAAGCGGCGGATGAGCAAAACAAACGAAATACGCATACGTTGGGAAGACACTCCACAGTAAGATGGACTGTCGTGTCTGCAGCCTCACCGTGTCTTTCCATACGAAGCCTGGTCCGTTGCCCGGATCTGTTGCCCAAACAACAAACGTTAAGTCTCTGATGACCAGCTTTTTCCCCGGAAAAACAACCACTGCTGTGTCTCGGCAGCTGCCTCCATCCGCTGCTGTGGCAGGGGCTGAAGGAAGAGGCGTTCCCCCATTCCTTGCACGAAAATAAGGCGCCACAAAGTCATGAAACAGTACTTTTTCACTCAAACTGAAAACCCCACTACCCTGGGCTCCTGCCTTTGGGCACTCAGACCGACGCCCCACTGCATTTTGGTCACCGAAGGAGGAGGGTGAAAAGTTGAAATTCAGTTGCAGAGTTCGCTGCCGCCCAAACAACGGCTCCTGTTCCTGACCCTGCTGTTCGCCCCCCGGCCTCTGTTGCGGTTGGTCGCGCGACAAGGATCCGGTGGCGCATCCCTCAGGCCCCACAGCCTCGCTGAGACGGAATGGGATACCTCCACCCATTTCATTTTCATCGCCTGACTCATCTGCACCTGAATCCGGTCCCACATCGGAGTCGTCGAGTACAGCAGCAATTACCTCTTCCGCTCGGTTGTACTCCCTCGGCGGCCCTTGCCTTCTGCGTCGCCTCTCGCCAGCACCTTCGGAAGCGCCCCAGTCAAAAGGAGAGCCTAACTGCCTCCGGCGACGCTCTGCCTCAGCAGCCGCAGCTGGGGCTGCTGCGGGGTTCTCCGTGTCGGTTCTGCCATTGCTGCTAGTACTGCCACTGTTGCTACTGGTTTCGGAGGCTCCTGCGGCATCACCTGCCAAACGTTGGGGTCCCTCATTTCGCCGATCGCTTCGGCTTTCGTTGTACCTGCTGCCGTTGCTGTTGCTGTTGCTGTTGCTGTCGTTGCTGGCACTGAATTCCCCCACAACACCCCTCCGTAGTGCCTCTGAGTACGAGGCAACGCCAGCTCGACGTGCATACGCGCTGTTTGGGTGGATGAGGGCCAATAGCTGCACTCGGCGCAAAGGCTGGAGAGGACTTCCAGACGTGAAAACGACTGTAGCGGAAGTTATGATGCCTGAATGCGGCAGACAAGCCACGACAATGTACGTGTACTCGTCGTCAGACGTTTCTGCGCTGTTGCTGTTCGGCTCAACGCGTTGTTGTTGTTGCTGCTGTTGATGGTCCTGCTGTTGTTGCTGTTGCTCCTGCTGCTGTTGTGTTCCATGCTGCTGCTGCTTCTGCTGCACCTCATGAGGCTTCGCCTTAGCTTTAGAGGCCTTCGACTCCTTGGCCGGTCGCTTGACCTTCAGGTACACGTATTGGCGAACAGTCTTTCCTTCCTTCATGAGCCCTGTGAGGGCAGCAAAGACCCAGTCCCGTGGTGCCTCTCGAGAAACAGGAAGGAGATGGATCTTCTCTACGGCCGCCCTCTCGGCTGCCGAGCTGTCGTCAGCGGCACCGTGCGACTCCTGAGAACGAACTGACGCGCTAGGTTCACTGCAAGCTTGGCATATGGCTGTTGGAGTATGAGGTACTGCAGCGCCTCCCGTGTCCCTAGAGCGGCGGCTGCTGGATGTGCTGTGCGGCTCCACCGTTCCGGCTGTTCCCGACCGGGCCGGCTCTGTTACGGCGCCCAACATTGCTGTCTGTCGCGTACCTGCGGCTTCGACAGATTCCAATTAAGGGAAAGACGGAGTAGAACAGGGCAAGATGGGTTTAAGCGAAAATAAAACAACTGGGGGGTACATGCAACGACGGACAAACAGACAAACAAGAAGACACGCAACAGATGGACATCAGCTTTACGGTCGCCAATCCTCAACCTCATCCCTTGTCTGGAGATCAGAAATATGTAAGGAATGACAAAAAAGAAGCGATTTGGGGAAAAAGACACCATGGAAGGTTTGCAGATGCCGTAGGCGGTCTGAAACCAGTCGGTGTTGTGCACGAACCGTCGGTGATGGGCGTTTCAGAGGAGAGTGACAAACTGGGCCACTGCGTCTCTACATCCCAATGTTCATTAATTCCTTATTTTGACTGTAAGTCCTTAAAAGCATGAATACACAGAGAAGAGGGCAATGATCGCATCGGGTCACCTGGCACGGCATTGTTGAGGAAACTAAAGGCAAGCGCCACCTACCGAACGCTTGCGAGGAACGGGGCCTCTTTCTCTGAGCTTCACGATTTTCGAATGGCTCCGCTTTTGATGAAAACATCCTTTAGACTAGCTCTTGTTTTATTCCCTGCATCTCGTCGGTGCTCGGGTAACCGTTGGGCCAACGGTTACCCGAGCACCGCTCTGGAGTGCGCTTTGTGAATGATGATCATCTGTACACTCACATGGATTCTGTTTCCCCTTTTCAGTAGCTCCCAAGAGGGGAAGGCGGAAAAAAACAATCTACAAACAACCGGTCAGCTGAGGGGATTGGGAGACTTAGAATCTTACTCTTCCCGTCGAAAACGCAGTAATCGCCACGTTAAGCTTATGCAAGTATCTGCACCATGCTCGCTAGCGAGCGCCAGGCAAAAGTTTAACAATTGTTGAAGGTGCTGTTGCTCTCATCAAAAGGATGCTGGGTGTGCTTGTATGCAGAGATTCAACGCTACAGAGTATGCTGCAGCAGGAGTTGCAGCAACGTGCAGGCGTACCCAAGCCCCCATTAGATGTGCTCACTGGCACGTCAAGCAAGTATACAACACCTACATGGCCCTCAGGAAGCGGTTTGCAAGCCAGTGGAAGTATACTTGCCAACTCCAGAATGTGCTGCAGGCTAATCTCCATCAAGAGTTGCAGCCATGGAGGCCGTGCTGATGCAGCATTGTAGTGCTGCGCACTACAGCCTCCACCGCCCCTCCGTTTCTTAGCTGTTTGGGTGCTCCGGCGCTCATCCCTTTCATGCTCCACCGATTCCTCCCCTAGGTGCTAGCACATTTCCCGCGATGCGGATCCCTGCAATCATGCTACAGCGTCCGTCGTGTGTTCACCCGTTGCTGTAGTAGACTGGCGGCACTTTTCTGCTCCCCACAAGGCTACGTAGAGTCTCATGTTCTCGACACTTAAGCTCTCCTTCCGTGGAATGATGTAAATAGCAGGCAATTATTTTATGTCATTCTAGTATTTGGCGTACTAAGATCATTGTCGCAGCTGCCCAACCACTGTTTCGCCTGCAGCCTTTGTTACAAAGAAGCAATCCTCGAAATCAGGGAGGGCGAGTGTTGGAGGCAATGCCAGTTGCCCGACTAAATTTGCTTCGGCTCCGTCTTCTCCTTCCGTCCAAACATGCTCTTCTTCCTTCTTAAAGATATTTGTTGGAGCGGCAACGTTGCAATCAAATCCACGAATGAAGTTGCGGCAGTACGATGCGAGACCAAGGACCTGCCGAACGCCAGTGCAAGTCTACAGGGGTAGTGGCCACATCAGAATCGCCTCAATTTTCACTGCTTCGGAAACATTAAACCCTAATAAATAAACTGTTTGCATCGGAAACAACCCCTTCTGTGTTTTCCTGGGCCAGTGCACCTCGCGTAGCAGCTGCAAAGCACGTGTAGTGAACTTTCACTAGAATTATGGTGCCGAACTAGTATTTTGTTGTGCACATTGAGCTCCGAAGAGGTGCGTTAGCTTGACGGTTCTAAGTGTTGCCTTTCACTTATAAAGTAAATACTCATCAAGTTCCATAGTTATAAAGTACAGAAATAAGATATATGGTATTGACTGCAAGCGAGGGCATCGTGACACTTAGTGCAACAAAACTGTGGAGCACATGCTAAACCGTCTCTCCTCCCTAGCACCAGTCCCTTGGACCACTGCGCCGAGGCCAGTGATGACAACCGAACATCCTTTTCTTTGGAGAAAGAACGACGAAGTATCTTGAAGCTATTGTTTTGTTCATTTAGTGAATAGGAATGTATAAAGAACTTTCTGAACCTTAGTAATAGTCTACGTGCACCAGGGAGACAGGAGATGCTCGCTGGCACGTTTGCATTGCGGACGTAGGCAAGTGCACCGCAGATGAGCATCATTCTGTATTAGCTGCTAACCAATCTTTAAGAAAATCTTGTTTGTGAAGGTGGATTTATCTCTTAACATATTTTTCCTAAATCTTGAACTGAAGATTGAGTGGGCGCTCGCACAGCAGGAGCTTTCATTGGCCCTCACTCCATTCATTCGTCTTAGTACCTTGCCCCCCCCATCGTGTGAAGGGGCTCGGGAACTTACCTGAAACTCACTAGCGGGTAATGCTTACCATTGTGTTGTAGTTGGGGGCACAAGTCGCGGAGCTGGAGTTCCTGTTCGGTGTACCCACTGGTGAGGAGAGGGGAGTTTTTCACAGCACGACAGCAGGTGTTACAGCTGCTCTTGCAGTTTCCGACTAAACATAAGCAGATCATCCGCGTCTATTCCCATCTACCCGTCGTCGACGGGTCGCAAGAAATCGATATCCACCTCTCGCTGCAACTTGGAAGATTCTTTAAGGAGCCCAGGAAGCATGCACATGCACTCAATTTTACGGGTGCGGGTATGGAACATAGCTATATTATATGCCCGCTGTCGCAATGCATTGGGAAATTCAGACACGCCTCGGCGAAATCAGACGATAAATATGCTGATGAAACCGTCAAATGGTCAAGAAAGCCATTCATATGGAGCTTCAGAAACTCCTGTTTCACCATGATTTCGCTGAGGGGCTTGAAGTTGACGCCAGTTCGCCACACTCCCTCTTTCGCCTTCGCCAACAGTGGATTGCGTCCAAACGCTCTAGTTGATGCTTGAAACTTGCATGTTCGTAGCAGGTCGCCTGCTTACTTCTCGACTTATTCTTTAAGGTGTGGGGGTCTCCGCTACCTTGGAACAAAACTTGAGGCTGTTCCAAAAATGAGTTGGATGCGGTGCATCGGGGCGTGAAGCGAGTGGCCTGGCCAGTTGCAGGTCTTGTCAGTTAGCATATCTGAGAACTCTTCCTTCAATTGTGCTCACTTTTGTTCCTCCTCGAGTGTTTCTAGAGTCGAATAGACAAAAATCGCAGTCTTCTTAGGGCTGCCGCGATCGGGTGCATACATTTTTCCATTTTCTCCCGCATCGCCTCAGCCCTGCGTAGGAGCCTCCTCATTCTCTTTTCCTTGGGACACTGCTTTCAGTCCTCGTACGGCACAGGATACAAACGCCATTGTGAGCGGTGCGCGGTGATGGTGTCATCGCCTCCTGGTGTATAGGCCCCGGCAGTGTCATCACGGGGGCGCTTCTGCTCCATGGCACTGCGGTAAGGCATGCCTAGAATTATATCGTTGTGAACTGGTCCAACATAGTCTCCCCGTACAGTGGTAGTTTGATCCACTCCACACCCTTTTAGGTATTTAACTTGCATTAACGCTTATGATTTTGCCGATTCTTGTTTGCTGTCTGCCATCCGGTAAGCTTAGTCGCAGATAATGGGCCAAAAAGCAGACGTTTAGGTTGTACGTCCCTTCCACGGCTCCTGAGAAAAGCTACGCTTTGTCGCCAGTGTCAAGGTGCACTAGGAACTCGTGGCTAGTTATTCAAATAAAGCGTGACTCGGTGAGGATCTGCAGATGCGGCAGCTACCTCTTTCGTCCTAATCACTGCACAGCTCGTTGTGAGGGGGCCCATATGCTTTTGTTATTTCTTTGTTTGTTCATCTTGTGGCGCAGTTCAAAGTCCTGCTTCTCTAGTTCCGTAGCTCTTTGTATGTGCCTCTGATCTCGAATTCAATAGCCTTGTTTATTGTCAAAGAAGCCCATCCACCTGTCGGCACGTCCTCTGGGCTTTCTGGAGGACGAATTCGCTGGCTGTTGTCGGCTGCAGCTTCAAATCCCCTTTTGGCTGGGTCTGGCTTTCACAGCCCAAAAGTGCATATGCTGTTAATCTGGGTTGTTTCCACACCCGATTTCCCCCTTCTCCCTTTAACCCCCTTGTTCCCTCTCAGTGGCCCAGAGAGTTACAGATGGCCTCTCCTGGGCCGACAGCCTTGCCGTGGACCAGCTATGTTGTGGAGAGGCTCCGCAATCACCCGCTTCTGCTCACCAATAAATGGTACTCTTTGATACAGCACAATATTGACAATTCACCTTGATTAAGTACTCCCACCTCGGACAATGCCTATTCGCTTGCGGAGTTGCAAATAGCCCTGCACCGAAGCGCATACTTGAAAGATTCCATTATTCGTGTCTGTTTCGGAAACGCGGAACCCTTGCTGAGGTGTAGCCATCCCTTTCTATAGAAGAACATGCTAATAACAGTTGCAGTTGTTTCGGTGTGCATTGACGGGTGGCGTAAAAGTCAAGGGAACCAATGAACTCGCCCACTGCCTCCGCATTGCGGCGTCCGTTATATCTTGAGAGTCAGCAAAGCCGAATGCATGTTCATGAACTGGTCTTAGTGGAAAAGAGTTCCCCGCCGGATTGGATGTGGAATCGACCTGCTTTCAAATTACCCAGCTTCCCAAAAGGTAGTTTCCATCAGAGGGCAGGTCGTGACTAGTCTGCACTGTGCAAGATGAGAAACAGCTGGCCTTTTGGTGAAGATTGGACGCAGCACTCGAAAATTTATACATCTATCTTGACGAATCACCCTTGAAAATAATCACTGCTGTGCAGCAGACAGCCCTGTTGTGGGCTGGAATCCATTGCTCACGCCTGCCCCCACTAACCCATGCGGGGCTACCAAGCACAACGAGGGGCTTTGATCGTGTTCACGGACCGTCGTACGAGGCAATGAAGGATTCTGGCTCCATTGCATCTAACGACGGTCAGTGAACACGATCAATCCAAAACACGTGAGATGAACTTTCACAAACAGTTCTTAAAAAGAGTTCCTAAGAAGCAGCCGCGGCCCATCCAGCTCCAGGCCCGTTGGGTACACTAGCCTAGGGGAGTGGGTCCGGTAGGAGGTGAGCGGGCTTTGGTGCGTTGCAACGCACCTTGCTGTTCTGGAAGAAGTGCTGCAATGCAAGCTGGTGTACAATGACAACCAAGCCGCCTTTGCTGCAACGCACTAACGCTCTAGGTAATATTTTACCTACGCTCTAGGTAATTGATACGCACATAGACAGCAGTCAATTGTCAGTATGCGGGCAAGTGCAGGTATAAGTAACAGTTGGTTTAAACTTACTGGGCCCTTAGTAGCCAGCCACGCAATCAAGTACACAAGCACACTTATGAGCTTAAGACGGACCATTCCACACCAGACATGCTACAACTGGTTGCACCAATGTCTGTTTAACTTAGTATCCAAACTAACGTATTTTACCTGCAACACAAGGGCATCAGGGTATATTGCAATATAATGAGTAGGTAAGGAAATGGTAAGAACGCAGTAAATAACGCCAACAGAAGGAGCACTCGTGCATACGAAGGGATCCTGGTGCATTCGCAGCCAAAAAATAACGTCAAGCAACCTGAACATACGTTAAAGTATTAAACCGATTTTGGTATGGCAAGCAATAGGGGAAATGTGCTGCTAAATTGTTAATGAGGTGCTCTGTTTGTCTTTCTTATCCCTGTCCTGGCCAGCGACTGCATGCCGTGCTGCCCTGAACCACCTTCCTTACAGATATACTGGGAGAGGTACTTGAGACAATATTTGTTCACTATTTAGTTAATTTTACTTATTATTGAATGGATTTTCTCAAACAAACGCCGCTGTCTTGCACTTCCGCGCGTTTGAAGCCCGGGGTCTACAGCAGTGCATTTCAGGCCGTAGCTGTGCGGGAGTTGAAGTTCTGTTAATCTGTGCTTTCCATATTGGCCGATGGTCCAGATTTGCGTTACTCCAGACTCCGCATGCTTCGTTTCCTTCCTGATCCACACGGAATAGGCGTGCGACGGTAATGGCAGTTTTTCTCCGTCTCTTCAGCCAGCGGCACTCCCCGAGAAGAAGCAGTCTTGAAGATGTAGCAGCCGTATCTCCTTGTGAGAGGGAGCTATTAACTCTCGGGAAACATCAACGGGCTGCACCAGCTGCTGTTGCAGTCCCTGAAGCGCCCGCAGACTTCGAGGAGACGTCGCCATCATGGAGCTGCACACAGTGTGTAGTCGCAGGGGTTGCTGTTAGTGTGTGTTTGCTGCTCTTGTGGCTTTTCCCTATGAAAGATGCGCTGCGTTTGGTTGTGGAGTGCCAAAAGAACAGCCCAGCTACTTATGTGCTCACCTACATCATCGCCGGATTGCTCGTTCCCGCTCCGCTGCTTTCAGTTTTGGCGGGGGTCTTGATGGGTCCCACGCCACAGGCTGCATTTGTCATTCTTTGTGGGAGTTTTGGCTCCGCCTGTCTAGCCTTTACTATATCGCGCTTCTTGCTACGGCAGTTTGTTGTCTGTCGGTTTGTCCGTCGTAGCAAACGGCTCCAAGCCATAGAGTTAGCCTTGCAGAAGGACTCTGTAAAGCTTGTGCTCTGCGCGCGGATGCTACTACCTTTTACTTTCAACAACTATTTCTTGGGGGCAACACCCATTTCAGCCACGACCTTCGCCCTCTCTACAGTCGTGACTGGCGTTCCCTTCGCCGTTCTGTATGCAATAATTGGGGGAGAGCTACAAAGCCTCGACAGCGCACTGGCCGCGGAGTCGTTTGCGCTTCAGGGGACAGAAGTCAACGTTTTTGGGCTCTTTACAGTCTCCAAGAAGCATTTGGAGGCCACTGGGATATGTGCCGGTGTTTGTTTGTGCTTTTTCGTGTTGCGGACGATCAAGCAGTTTGCCTCTCGAGTCCTTGCAGAGGCGCAGCTTGAGGCAAGAGGATAGAGGATGCAAGGAAAGACAGCAGGTGCCATTGTCCCCGTCGGCCCAGGGGATTTGAACAGATGAGGAACAGTTATCTGCTTCCGTTCCCTCTGTGGGTCTCTGGTGGAATCCTGTGGGTTTGTGGCTGCAGAGATGGTAGACGTAGTGAACTGGACTTTAAACTCTTTTTACAGACGGAAACTACTGTTTTTAAGAGGGAGAAGCATCCACTACTTTGTCGTACGACCCGTGCGATTTACAAACCTAGTTGATTATAGCTATTACCCCCTATCTTTGTGCTGGAATACTAAATTCTCAGTTGCAAGTGAACAGACACCAGGCGAAATAGAAGGAACTTTTCCGGTAGACTCCTGGTTCACACGGCACATGGCTTTGAAAACCTTTAGTGGGGGGTTCCCACATCGCCCATGCCGTGACTAGGTAACCGTATCCTCCAGGGTCAGCCCAGCAAAACATTATCCGTTATGTGGGGACGAGCACGGACTTGCGTGGCGGTGGACCCTTGCAGTTTTTTTGTGGGAACCGGCGGATCGCGCGGTGTTTCGCAACGTAAGTTACAATCGCTGAGAAGCAAAGCGAGAGCTAGGGGCGAGAAAGGATGCTGGCTATTTACTTTTTTTGACTGACGAAGGGCTGGTGTTGTGTACGCATATCTGCTTTTGGGGGGTTGACTCGCCCTTCAGGGGAAATAGACAGGCGCCAAGATCTCGTTAGTTCCCCCGTGCACGATGGGTTGCTTAGTTAGGAATTCACCCATATGTCGGTAAAAGTAACAATATGTTTATGGCAGGGGTTGACCTGATGGGCCAGGGATGGCTTAGTGGAAGCTTCAAGGTGTGAGGTGTGTTGCAATCGGCGATCGGAGCAGAAGCAAGTGATCAGCCGGCTCCGACCAGGCTTCTCGCCGAGATGAGCAGGCTTCTCGACGCTTCGTGTCAAACAAATGGATGGAGACTTCTTTTTAATCATTAAGTTAACTGCCTTCTCCTTTTAGCCTTAGTATTGTGGAGAATCGTCTGCTTCCCAACGGTCACTCCGGTCGCAGGTGCACTAG
>CAJFCZ010000163.1:0-22941 GCA_904066245.1 Eimeria sp. OTU-Y
TATATATATATATATATATATATATTATGCAGATTAGCCTGAATATGCTAGGGCTGGCGAAAGCGTTGTACAGCCTTTGTGTACGAAAATGTTTTAAGTGGAAGCCAAAGGAATGGTGCAAAAGTTAAGAGTGTTAAGTTGAATTATATTTATTTCAGCACAGTTTCCTGAACTCTATGAGGAATAACAGATGCGAACAGAGAACTTCTTTTTTTTATATCTTTTTAAAGGCCGGAGCATGCAAGGGAAGATGCATGCAAGGCAAGGCGCATGCAATGAAAGACTCTGACTGCATAAACAACAGCAGGCGCTAGCTGTGTGTAACCAAGCTTTGAATCTTGAGAGTAGAAGAATAAACAAATTAAACCAGTGCATGCACCAGAAGGAAATAAAAAGTGGGAATTGGCAGTTGCACTCTATGTGCCATGCAGCGCAACATATGCAGCAGCATTACAGAGCATTCATCCTGCTAAGAAGTTTTGTATAGCTGAACTTATCTAAGCTTGCATATTTTTGTTTTTTGCATATCGACTTGAACCGGCTGTATGATTGATACAATTGTAGCCTAATCGATTCCAAGGGCCTTTCGTTGTTCCTATCTTGTTAACAATCATTTCTTACGGTTGTGCAAGCTTGTAAACACCTCTAAACATCTCTGTCTCAGCATTATCTTGTATTTTTATTTACTATTGCTGCTGCAGGATGGGAAACGGGGATATATCGTATTTGCCATGGTGACGCTGTCAAGCCTTTGAGCTTTTGGTCTTAGATCATGTGGGCTCAGTGCTTACTACCTATCAATAACAGTAATAATAATAATAATAGCGATAATAATAATAATAATAATAAGTTTTTCTTCCTTGCTGCAAACTGCTTGATAGTCGAGCGGATAATTCACGACTGCCTGGTTGCTAATGAGCGGCTCTTGGATAAATATCATACACATTAGGTAATTGTTTTATAGTTCGTGGGATACTTGGATAGCATGCACAGTGTGCTGAAGATGGTTTTTCTTTGGTAATTAGTGTCAAGCAAGAGCGTATCTAGTTGCATGCACACAGGCTATGTGCTCGACTTCGCGAAGTCTGTTATTTCTTTTTCTGAGAAAACGATTTCGCTTCTAGAAGCAAGAAGGTGGGAAGGGGAGGCCTTGTTTTGCATATTGCATACTGGGAGGATTCCACTCTCCTCGCTGTCGAGATCAGGACGGATGGCTTAGTGATCACTACGTGACCCTAAAACCTAGACCCTAGACCCTAAACCCTTAACCCTAAAACAAAACACCATTACGGTATTCCATGAAATTTTCTGAGCCCACTTTATTTCTAAATGGTTCAGAGCCTTGCCAAAGGCCTATAAAACATGTTCGCTTAGAGGGTTAATTCATCTGCATATAGAAGGCAGCAAGCATGAATGGGGTGTGCACCTGGCTATTGCTTGGAGGCTGTGCCTTCTGCTGCTGAACTTTTCACCAGGAAACTGAATTCTGTTATTTTTTCCTCATAACTGACAAACACAATCCGAGTTGTTTCATGGCTGTTGTTGTTGCTGCCCCAGCTAGCAGCGTTTGCGGGTTTGATGATCGCGCTGTTGGGAACAGAGGGGCAAGAGAGACTTCTACAGCCTGTCTAGCGACCTAAACATGACACTGGAAAAAACTAAATTTATTTTTTAATTCGAAATAGAAATATAAGTGAAAAGGTGTATGGGTAGGGCGGCGTGCTGCTGGTATTCGTGCAGCAAGGGAGTCACTTTTGTTCCCCGCCCCATGGCTTTGCAGGCCGCGCCCAGTGGACAACAGCTGCAGCCAGCTGTGTTTGTGTTGTTTCTATATTGAAATTCTTACTTCTTTAATCGCATGTTTAAAGAAAAGTAGTATTGGCACATGCTTGGCCCTATTCAGGAACAAAGGTACTCTGCAGGAACCGCCAACACCCAACTTGAAAATGGCGCTTTGTCGGCTCAGCGTCTTGCTGTTGTTTTCATTGTTGGCTGTTTTCCTTGGCTCGGAAAATGGTTTGACTGTTACAGGAACTTTGTTGTCAGGTTAGCCAGAGCCTCTTAATCTCATTTCCCTTTCACACGCATTCAAATGCGTCTAATATGCATATATATACTATATATCGCTACATAGGGTTCAACATACTATGCAGCACCCGCCACCCTATTCGATCACTTCCTCTCATTCAATATCCAGATCCAAGGAATATTATACAAACCCTTGTTCTGAATAATGTCTGCTTTGCGCTGCGCAGGTAACCCCAATGAAGAGACACCATTGATTTCGCCAAGTGAAGGCGCTCCGGGTCGACCCCGCCGCCCTATGAATTGGCTGAGGCGGGGTTTCAGAGGGGCTTCAAGAACTGTAGGTCTTCTCTCTTGTATATTGCACACAAAATGATCCAGTTTATCTAACGGGAGGATTAGACAACATACTACGGGACGTACGGATGTTCAACAGTTCTTGGATGGCTCGTAATGAGTAGTAAAGTGCCAATCATTCATGATAACTTTATGCTTTCTGTAAAGTATACTAAAAAATCCTTTTTACAAAGAAGTTGCCCGTTATTTCCGAATCCCTTTTCCTTATGTATCTCACACATGCACAAGTCAGATCACAGGGAACAGGAGGCCTGCACCAAATAGGCCATCTCCTATTTATGCTTTTTCCGGCATCTCTCAGATTCGAAGGGCTCTTCGGTCACTTCAAAGCTCTCTTACAAGACGATCTAGACGAGAAAGCGAGCAAGACCTAATGGGCATTGAGGCTGCCGCCACCCGTAGGTTTCACCTGTCGTGCAAACTACTCCCCCTCAACTATTGACTAAATGAGTATTCGAAGCTTCTTTCTCTCAGCTGTTAGACGAATGAATCCTGTGCTCTTTTTCTGGTTAGCTATTGGGTAGGTGAATGCTAAATCCGTTAACCTCTTCCAGGAAGTTTCATGTGCTAGATGCATCGCACCTTGTTGGCTGTTCTGGGTGGCAGGATACTTCGATTGTTTCAATCTGGGAGCGCCCGAGAATAAGGCAGCAACAGCCGTCAGCACGATTTGCAGGGGGATGGGAACAGAAGCTCTTCGGCGTAATTGTACATTGTTCTCCCTCTTCATTGCTGGTACACTGGCAAAAATTGGAGATTGCATCTCGAAGGTAGATCCAGCCAACGTTACAGAAAGAAGAGGTAAATATTCTCTGTATATCAGCGGCTGTAGGAAAACGAATAATGGAGGGCAGTATAGCATTGCCGTTGGCAGGAGAAAAAGAAAAGCTAAACTAGGGTGCACAAAATGCCCGTGATTTCCTCTGCAGCATGTCTAAAGAATAACCCTCTCTTCCTTGTCCACCCACTGCTACGGGAATCTATTTCAGCAGCCTCACGTAAGCTCTCAAACTTCCACGAACCCGCTCTATTACTGCTGCTCCCAGATCTAATACAGAGTTAAGAGTGATTCAGACAGAGGTGGAAGCAATGAACTGGTATTTCTTGTTTTCGATTTGTATCCTATGCGCAGCTCAAGACTATAACGATGCAGAGGCTTGGTTGAATAGCCTTGAAGTAAGCAGAGCCCTCTGTATTTTCGTTTGATTTCGGATTGTCGCTGCCCCTCAGAGCCCCTGCAAAGTACTTGAAAACCAGAAAAAGTTGAATACTTAAACTTTTGCGGTGGTGTGTTTGTTACAGTTCGTCAGTGGGCCTTCCGAGGAATTCACGTTTCCTGGTGGAAGTCCTTTAGGCCAGGCGTTCGCTAAAATAAACTGGAGTCTCATTGGCACTGTGGATAATCAGCACATCTCCGCAGGCAACCATTTGAAGCGAAGTGTGCGGGTGACACGAGGTGTGGGAAGCGGCTTGAAACGTTTATGGAGAAGAATAAGGAGGCGCCAATCTCCACAAACAGAACAAATGAAACCAAATGCTGAAGCTGTAAGAACGACACGCGTACCCGCACTGTCGTGAATGAGCGATGGGAGGTCTGTAGACAACCAGCAATTTTGCCATATGGCCGTAGCTTTCTGTACAGTTCCAAATCTGTTTGAGCCCTGCATTCCTGCACTGTTGAACTTGCGGTCACAGACCCTCACCCAAGGCTATCAACTCTTCCTCAGCATGCCTCCCCACGCGGACCCCCTTGCAATCCGCTTGTTGACAAGCATGATGGCCGATGGGTTGTCGTGTCCAGCTGACGGCACATTTGGAAAACCTGAGAAAGTTGTGATAGCGGGGAAAGTAAAGACAGCCAAAACGGCTCAGCTTATTGAGGCCGCCATGTATATATTTGTTGAGGAGCTCTTTGATGCCAGCGATTGCGCCAACCCTGGGAACCCCGATGCCCAATACCGCATGACCTGCAGGCTTCTCTCTTCGTACGATGAATACATGCAAGCGGGAGGGCCAATGCAGGCAGGGCGTATTACTGAGAAAGGCCTGCAGGAAGCAGGCAGTCCTGAGGGAGAGCAAGCTCCTGCCGCCGCCGAAGAACCTGAGCCTAAAAATGAAGTTGAGCAAGCTCCGGGTTTGGAAGCTGGCGAAGCCTCCTATTCACAATTCAGTGCATCTTCAAGCAATCTGCCCCCTGAAGTTCAAGAGGAAAACCAACCAATGGAGTCTCCCGGCGGCACAGAGGAGAATATACCAGAACCTTCCCCTGAACTTCCAGCAGAACCGAATTTGGAGGAAGCAAACGGGAGGAGGGAGCGCATACGCCTATATGCACAGAATGCAACGGCTGCAGCGGTCGCCACCGCCCGACTAAGTACGTCTACCGCATTGAAACAATCCAGTAGCAACTGTATGGGACCAGACCTCTTTCTGGCATGATGTGTATTAGGACACGCAGAGTGGGGGGATCGTATGCAACAACAGTGTCTATACATATTTTGTGCGCACATTTCTGCTTCCTGCATGCATAAATTTATTCAGGCTTAAAGTCCGGCACGGTAACTCTTCGCATAGTCCGCCTTTGCCTAAAAAGCGCGTTCTTCGTTCGCTATGCCAGTGAACTACTATTATTTTTCCTGGGAAAAGAGCTGGTTTCCAAGCACGGCCTGTTCCTTTTACTCGGCAGGACACGAGAAGGGAAGCAGTTGCTGGGTACGTATGTAAAGGCACTTGTGGAACTCAGCTCAGGAGACGCGAGTCTTGGCAACCTTTCAGCAGCAGCAGCTGGAGTAGCTGCGGATGAAGAAAAGCGCCTAATTGCTGCAGAGCAGGAGACTCCTCCTGCTTCATTCTTACAAGGCTGGCTTAAGCCTACGGCGGTAGAACGTACCTTTCAAGCTGCTGGGGTGCAGAGTACTCGGCAGGCCGCTGTAGCTGTCGCCCTGAGCATCAACGTAACAGCGGACGTCCTATTAGCCTTACTGTTGGTGGCCATAAGCACCGCGTTCCCACCCGGCGTGATTGCTCTGGCCGTCATATTAGCAGTCCTTCTTATTATCCGGTCTGCTATTATCTGTTACACCGTTGCCGTACCAGAAACACTGACGGAGAAAGTCGAGAGAAAGGGGAGGGGGCTCCTTGAAAAAGTTTCAAATATTGTTAATAAATGAGTTTACATTGAAAACTGCCTTCTTGGATGGGAAGTCTAATGGGCGTGACCTGCTTTAAACACCTACATACATGGCAGTCATTCTGCCTTATATAAATTCCACAACGCTCGATAATGTATTGTTTTGGATCTCGAGGTGAAGTGTTGGAAAACATTTAGAAATAACACACCTTCAGGGTACCTTCATTGTGTTTCATGAACTATGGTTGCTTTGTGGCTAACCACAGCACATTTTTGTATTTCGCGCGGTCAAGCATACGCGTTGGTTTTCACCTACGCACAATTTGTGTGTGCCATTCACAATTTTAAAAACGAGCTGAACATCGGTACAGCCGTCATTTGTTTGATGCTAAGCAAACCAAGGAATGCCATGTATGAAGCCCAATGGGTCTTGCCGCCTGGGAAATGCACCACTGCAGTGGGAACTTTCTAGCAGGATCGTGCAAGAAAGCACATGGCATAATGCAGACCAACAAAATTTTGGCTAACTTTTTATTCTTGGTTAAACTTGCAATTTTTGTTGTTGTCAGTGGTACAGCGGCTCTGCCGTGCAACATTGGGGAAATTCCTCAGGTGTTCGTTGTGTGTCTGAGGTTGAAGTGAGGAATTAAGTAGAAAGGGGTGAATGTATTCTGGAAAGCTCCTTATTTCTCCCTTAGGCACCATGTCCTTAGAGAAGTCTCGGCTTATGAGCAAGAATATTTGTCTTTTTTTGGCTTAAATGCAGATGTTGGATCAATTCCTGTTTGAAGCCCATATGTGTAGCAATGCAGTGCTGAATAAGTGGGGTCCCCTCTTGTGTTTAAGCAGATATATCCCTTCAATCCATTGCTGCTATGGGATGCTGGTGGACTGCACGCCTGCGGCCCTCCGCCCCTTACACAAAGTGGAGTCAGCGGATCACTTGCTGCCCCTAAAGTATGCTAACGTACTGTAAGCATTAACTCTTCGCACGCACAAAAGCAAGCGGGCTGACGTCCTGACTCCCAGGTGAATTATCTTCCACAAGTGCGTTAGTCTACATTTTTGGCTGCACGTAGCATTTGGCGCATTGCGGCGGAACAGCCTGCTCGACCATACTGTGCAGCCCTCAAAATCAACCGGAGACAGCGGAGCAGTCTATACGAGTTCCTGCAAGTGTTGCCTACCAGTAGCACTGAATTGCTAGAGAGTGGCACGGCTACCCCCGAAGTATCGTGCTCTCTTGGGAATTGCAAAGCCGACAACGATGAAGGCGAACATTTGTGGAAACTAGCTCCCCAGAGCAGCAGGGGTAGCCCAGTGCATCTGGAAGACTTCTCTGTCTAAGCATATTCACTGGAATATAGCGGAAGGCTTAAAGACAGGCGTTTGCACCCACCACACGCAGGAGAGGCGATGGCATACAATCCCACAACAGGTTTTAGAAAAAACCTGAGTAAATGCAAATATTCTAACGAATACTTGAGAGATTGTGGATTGTTTGACTCTAAAAAAGAAGCTGATTGCTCAGAACTTTCCAAGCGTCAGCAAGCGTCACTGGGAAGATGCGCACAAGTCCAAGCTAGCCGTTTACTGAACCAGCCCGTTGGCCGTAGACTGCAAAAAGAGCAACCCAAGGGGTCACCATTGTCTGCGGTCAATGGGCTGCATGCAGCATGGAACGAGCTTCACCCGAGCCTGCTGTTGCACGCCTCACGATACACAGTATCTCACGGCCTTGTGAGTGCCGTCCGCCTCATCCCAGACCTAAGCACGGCTTACAATGTCATTGCCAAAGAAGCAACGCACTTCTCTCGGGCGCTGCGGCCCTCAAAACAGCATACTCCTCGTTCTGTAGTATTTTCGGGTGAAGATGCAAGACAGATTACAATGACAGCTGTGCCACGTGCGGGGGCCTGAACTTGGTTCCGTAGAGGGTCGAACCCAGCCCTAATGCCTCACGCCCTCTCAGCGTCAAGAGAAGACGGCATCTGAGCGTGAAAGCTTTTATCCGATCCAGCACAGTAACAGCTCGACAGCTGTCGGGAAAAACGAGGAGAGGCAGATTCGGGATGCGAACACACGCAGTAGTTATACAAACAATTAATCATAAAAAAACGAAACCAGCTGACAGTGCCAAAGCACTGATAACAGGCATTCAGTTCTTCCCCACGGTACAAAGTTTCCACTCTCAGCCTACTAAATATGCACCCCAGGGAACTGGTAGACCTTGGCGCCGCAAGAAATCTGTAGAAGTAACGGGCCCTGGCGCCATACGGCTATCTTTACACTGCCAATAGGAAGGGAGCCGAGCCACCCACCTCCTGGTCAGATAATATCCGCAAGCCACACTTCATGTTTCTTCTGCGTGAGGACACTACGGAATTCTGCTCTGTTCTTGTCAAGTCCTTCCTTCTGCCGCTCCATGAGTTGCAAGAATTCCTCCCGCGACAACTTATCAATGCTGGAAGCCAAGGCATCGATATCTTTAATGCGTTTCGCTGCCACGCTCTCCACAAGACGGCACTTATTCTTACTGCGCGCTTCCGTTTTCAGCGTGTCCGACATGCCATATACTTTCTTGCCCATTTTGGCAATATTGAATACGGTTAGTTCAAGTTTGGATATCTCCTCGATGCCCTCCATGGCCGGTGAGGTGATAATTGAGGCAACACTTGTAAGAATTTTGTTCGTCTCGTTTGTCCAGCGAGATGATAGTTTTACCAAAGCCGTCATTAAATGCTTCTCGCATTTCAACAGGGATTTGTAGGCCTGGATAGCCTCCCCTACCTTTGCCTCCGCCTTCTCATCTTCTTCTCCAGCCTTCTGTCTGCACCGAGCCTCCTCCAATTCCTTTAACGCTTCGCTTTGTCTTTCCTTAAGCCTCTCTACCTCACTGCCTATCTCAAGGAGAGCAAGCTCAGATCGCAGATTCCTCGACCGAGCATCGAATTTCATGTTTGGCACGCGACTGGCATCCGTCACAACTGTCATCAAACCGTTGCCCAACCTTCCTACTAAACGGCTGAACTGTCGACTGGCTGCGGCTTCTGGCGACTGCTTCTCCTCCACACCAGCTGCGCCAAAATATCTATTTGAAATTTCCCGTGCTACCTTCATCGCGTCCGCTGAACTAATTTGCAGACGCGCAGGCGCAGGCGCGGGTTCATCACCCTCAGGCGCGCTTTCTTGAATGGCGAATTCTGACAAAAATTCTAGATCTATCGGGCCTCCTGACGGTGCTTCCTCCTCTTCAGTAGCTTCTTCTGCGGTCTCTTGGTGAATATAGGCAGCCCACGCCCTCGGAATCCCGCTCCGGTCCAGTGCGAGGTCCTCGGGTTGCTCCACCGAAAATGGGACAGTCTGTGGTCTTAAATGGGCAGTTCCTTCGAAGAACAAATCATCACCTGCCATAAAGGGAGCGAAAGGAACTACAGCCTTCTTCTCCCCGTCAAACTCCCACAACTCATCATCCACGTCGAAAGGCGAGCCTCCATCCGATCCAACCCCTCCCCAATCACCTTTCTTCTTAAGAGACTTTGATGAGCCGCCCCCCGATTGCAGCTTTGCCGCTAGCAGGCCTAACACTCCAACTGCTGCAATCCACAATGGCCACTTGCGGCCGCGCTTACGGGGGGCATTAATATGGCCCGCTCCTTGGTCACGGAACTTGTCATTCTTTCGATTAAAATGCTTTTGTCGCCAATCCTTCTGCTGTTTCGCACCCTCTAAATAAGGCAGCCCCCGTTCTTCGTCGATCCCGGGACCTGCCGTCGCTTTCCTGGCAGCCATCCTGGCGATCAAGCGAGGGGTATCCCCCACTTTCGCCCAATTCCTAAACTAAGAAGAAAAACGACTAATTGCATGCCCCGTTTGCAGATTTCGTGCCATAGCAGGGACAGACTCCTGCCCCGAACCCGTTCAGTACGCTCGCAGCTTTAGATACGCACGCAAGCCCACGGGGCTTCATGCGAATGCCTCCTCCTTCAGAGTTGAATGTACGGGGGAAACCAATTTGTATATATTAAATTATGCGTATTCAAACTAATTATCACTAGCAGATTTTTTAAGAAATGCTTGCTTCATATTTCTTAAGCCCTCGCGGCCCACTGTGCTCCGGTGTTGGTAAGAGCAGAGAGCTGTATCCTTTATAAGGAGCCTCGCCACGCGCCTCATATTGAGTCTATCTTAGTCTTCGTCCCCTATACACTGGCAGGTGGTGGATTGTACGTTAAGTCGTGCATGCTTTCCGGGTTGCCTGTGCTTGTACATGGGGCTGCTCTGCAGCAGTCGTTGCGTAAGGGTGGGTTGCAATACATCTTGGGATGCTTGGTCTCGCACGAACCCCAGGTTCCTAGCCTGGTGAGCCTAAGGGCCGTATTAGCAACACATCTTATAGCGCCTTGTCTCTCACCAGCTCCAAGTCCTTAGCCCGGTGTGCCTGACGGCCGTAGGAGTGGTTTGGGAGGTCAGTTGCTACTAAGGAGCGATTTTCGTGGTCTGGTCTTGTGTATTTTGGTTTCAATGTAGCTCATGGCGGTGATTCGTTAAGACGAAGGAGCATCGTTACAGAGCTCGTCACTTGCCCCCAAAGTTTCGTTGTTGCGACCTGGGTCCTCTGCTTGCCTGTGGAAACGGTGCAAGATTGCTTTCCTTATCGCCTGGACAGTAAATTCGACACACAGCTACAACACAGCTACAGCACCAACAGTAAGTATCTATGCATTTTGCATATTTTCGGTTACTAATGATTCGTCGCATGGGATCCAACGGGCATCATGGGGAGATTGGCGTAGGGACTAGGAGGAGAGGCGGTGTGGGGCACCTAGCCTGGGTATGCAGATGCATAGTTCCCTAGATTAACTTCTGTAATTATTGCACGTGTCCTTAAGCCAAACACCGTACTCGGCGGCTGTGACTTTCCTTACTTTCGTAGCATGTTGTCTCGTTGCTGTTAGAATTCCTCTTTAAGATGCGAGGGTCACAGGTAACTTCAAACAAAGAATGGGGCTGCTCTGCGAATAAATTTGATGCAGGGTATGGGGCGTGCGGCAGGTAACTCAGGCAGCTCTTAGTTATTTAGCTTATCGGACTCTTCCTCAATTGTACCTGCTTCTGATATTGGTCGGGTGTTACAACGGATCGGATTCATCAGGAGCAAACGGCTGGTAAGACAGAGCGCATGCATTCCTCCACCGTTTCCTGCAGCGCCTCTGCACGGCGTAGTACCCTCGCCGCTCCTTTCTCCTTGTGACAATGCCTCCAGTCATCTTACTGTGGCCGATGTAATTGCCATCCAGAGCGCCGACAGATGTACTATTCCATCATTCCCTGCCGCGTAGGCCTCGACCGTCTCCTCAGCGAGGCTCATCTCCGCGACCCAGTGGGTCACCCACGGATAACCTAGATGCATTGCGAACTAGTCCGGCGTAGCAGCCAAGTATCTTGGTAATATGGCTTATTTTCTGTATAAGGCCGCATTTAACGTCTACAGTTTTGCCTGTCATCGTGTCCTGCTTGCCATACTCGAAGCGTAGGCAAGGAGAGTTAGCCAACCAATAAACCGTTATGTTACATAACCCTGCCGCTACATCCGGTATCAGATCCAATTCCTAGCCTGCATCAAGAGGCGCTAGCAACTCCTGAAAGGATCTGAACCTGAATATACACCGAATTGCCTCAAAGAGGACCTGCAGGTGAGACAATCACAATTTTCGGCTCCATTACTGTGCAGCTCGCTGTACGGTCGGGCTGACAATCCCTGATCGGTTTGGTTGGTCCCTTTCCGGCGTGTGCGCGAAACCCTAGATCTGGGTAGTTCCCATACCCGTTTTCTTCCTTCTCAGCGAGGGTTGTGCGAGATGCGGCTTCTCCCCTCTTTCCGGGTCAGGCGCTCCATGATTGCAAGGGGTTCAACTGTTTCACTCCTTAGCTCCCTCTTGTGGCGCAGCTGATTACTGATTGACTCATTCAGCGGGATAGTTCTGTAGTCACTATCACCTTGCTTCCCCTTCAATAAAGGAGCTGCGGTAACAGTTGTATACCTTCCTATGGTTGCTGAAGGCGGAGGTACAAGTCGATGGAACCAAGGAACTCCTCCATTGCATCGGTAGCGCCGCGTCGAGAAAAGCGCAATCATTTATCATGAGCTGTGCTTTGTGAAAAATGCGTTTTTCGGCGGTTGACATGGATAAACCAGGCTTGTTTCAGCCCAGAAAGGTTCGCGAAAACTTAATGGCGGATCGTCAATTTCCAATGTGCAGAGGGAGTTCGGCTCGGATTTTGATAATTTTTTGGAGAGCCGTCAAAATCCAATATATAATATATACATTTCATTTATTAACAGTCACTGCGGTGCTCTGGGCTGCCGTCCTGTGCGGGCGAAAATCGTTGCTAGCACGTGCCTCGATGAACTATGCGATGCTACCAATTGCAACTGGAGTCCTCCAACTTGTTGTGGGACCGTTGAGAGCTGCAGTGGAGCCCAATGACTTGAGGTCAGAGTTCGCTGAAGGCAGCTGACCTCTCTCCCCTGTCTTGACGCGTCTTCGACGCATTGGCCGTGCGCCAAGGGGTGCGGAAGAGTATGACACCGTAGAGGCGTTGCAACCCTCTGTAGCCGGCAGCCAGTTGCACGCACCTACAAATACATGTATCACCTTCAGAGAGACCACTCTAAACAGTGAGGCTTCACGCTGGCAGCCAATAAACTCTCTCTATCTATTGGGCCTCCGGCTAACCCCCACAAGGTATCCAAATATCTGATCAGTTGCTACTCAATCCTAACCTCCTGCCCTAGCAGGCCCTTTGAGTCTCCTCTGGAACACTCTAGCCAAGTTCGAAACGCAAATGACACAGAAACTTAAACAAGTCATCCTTATTTGGGTTTGCAGTTCTTTAAGGGTGGCTTCACCCCCGTCGCTGCTTGGAACGCCAAGAAGTACTTGCATCACCTGAAACGGCTAGCGCCGCAGTCCTGTTCACCCAGCAGCTCGCTTGTACTTTAGTACACCGAGGCTCTGTTTTACCGGACCTTAAAATGGTCCAGTAGAACATCGGCTTCAAGTGGACGGTACACAGCAACCTCTCACGAGGGTGCCAGAACTGGCCACCGCAACATGACAGGAATCCAGGACCCGCCGGAGTAACTTTTTCGGCTGATTGAGGGATCCTAATCATGCGCCAGCTCTCTTACAACGTATAAGAGGTTATGACATGAAGGATGAGTGTAGCACTTAAGAGATAGCCAGCCCATGGAGCCTTGCAGAAAGTGATGAAAAACACTTTTCTGGACGTTACCTAGTGCGTGCTAGCTAGTGTACAGCTAAGAAGTCGTCCCCTAACTAAATTACGATATTTACAAATGGCACCGTCCAGATACCTGTCAATTTGAAGCTGTCGCTGCACCGGCACTTGCCCATAGACTAAAGGGTTTGGATACTTCCTGTAGGGCTTGCATGAAAGTGGCGCTGGAGAGCTGTCAACAGCAACAGTCGTCTGCCTGGAAGGTTGAGACACCGAGAGCTTGGTAACAGTACATTCAGAGGATGCCGTTACAAAGTAGGTGTTGGTAAAATGGTGAGGCGCTTCCAGTATTGCGTTCGGCCAGGGGCGCTCGCTGCTTCCCCTTTCCTGTCGAAATTTAGCGGTCCCCATTTAGCGAACAACGTGTTGCTCTTTTTTCGCCTTTCTACTTGAGACCGTCAGCAATATACGGATAGTTCAGATACTTCGGTGCAAACCTGTCATTAAATCCCTGTGGAGTGGCACATACATCTTCCACTTTCATGCTACTGCGGTACGCTGCCCATGCATGCCAGCTACAAGCCAGGTATAGGAAAATATCAGAAAGGGATTTTAAAACTCCACAACGAAACACTAGCGGCAATGAGATATGCATTACTGTGGAGATTCACATATGCAGATGCGTGCGCCAAATGAAGCCAAACGGTAGAAAGAACAATTGTTGTGATGCGTTTGAGTGTTGCGGGACATGGCATTTAACCTATTCCACTTAAACTATTCTAATTACTGCAGCCGATCGAGCTGCCTCCTCTGCGGCTTTGCAACCCAAGTTGCAGTGCGAAGTAGGTTAAATGTACACCACCTATTGCAGCATGCAGATAAGGATTTGCAGTACCAAGCGGCGCACGCACACAAAGCTTTCCGTGACCTACTGCCAACAGGCCGAACTCTTCCTGCGATTTTCTCGTTCTGCTGTTTACCCGAAGTGGGCGGCGTGCAACTAAATCATTCGCGTATATTTCTCGCAAATATGGATTCTTTTGAGAACGCTACTACGCTGCGAAGGATTAATTACCAGTTGAAATTCTATGAGGAAGTGAACCAACCTGCCGACTCTAGCTGCAGTGTGAACGAAGAAATCCAAGCAATTAGAAACGAAGCGCAGCCGACGAAGGCTATCGCAGCTGCTCCGTCGCCATCGTTTCCCAAACAGAAATTCGAAGCAGCTTCCGCGTGGAAGTTAGCTCCCGGTCGTTAGCACCGTTGGCGCTACCCATCCATGCATTCCCCCTCAGAACTGTGGCTTGAAAACAAGGGCTTCAACTGCCAACGTATATGGCGAATACAGCTGCGTGCCAAGAACTCATAAGCGGACGAACGGTGACTGTAATGTCAGCCAAGCCGCAAAATACAACCATATGGCTCTAGGTGGTTTCAGTGCACTAAGAAACCAAACGGCAAAGAAGAAGTAAAGGGTGCCAACAAGCCTAAGTGTCAATTGTATCAGTCTCGTGAACAGGAGTCCTTTTATGCTGCTCTTTCTGCTTCACGAATTGCAAAGGTCCGGACGCTTCCCCCACACTCCAACCTGCACCCCAGATTGCGACTGAAGCAGTGGCCAGACTACTTCAAACGCCCGAGTGGCACTGCCGGGGGCCATATACGCTCCAGTCCAGAATAAGGTCTGCGTTGTCCTCGGCAAACGGTAAAAGACCCATGAAGACGAGTTTCCCACAGGCTTTGGAGTTGATCACCGACGATGCAATAGACGAGACGTGTTATGTATGCTCATGTCAACGTATAGTGACCTTCTTTGAACCTTTGTTCCGGAAAGAACGCCGCACACACTACACGCGTCTGGTCAAAACGGCGTCCGTTCAGCATGAACTGTGCCCTCCGGGCAGACGTTATGTCCCCATAAACCAAGAACACCTGAAAATTCCTCACACGCCCACAAAGCTCGTACATGGGGCACCTTAGGAAGTACTTCAGACCGAGTACTACGATGGTGCAGGGTGAACCACGCATGAAACCAAGAAAAGGGCAACTTCTGGAAATCACCTTTCCAACACCTGGCTTGTATGACAAATCCTCATTCGGCCGTGGAATGACGACCTCCTCTAGAGACCCATACTTCTCTGCCTCAGAACGGATGTCTTTGATTGCTGCCTCGTGGCTCGCGTCCGTCATCTACTCATGTTCCAACGCACATTCACGCACACGCGCACGTGGTATTGAACGCCAACAACCGCGCTTAAGCAGCAGCGGGCAACAGCTAAATATCCGCAACAGAAACGGCACGTCTGAGCCAAAGGAAAAGCCGGAAATTCTGGCAACAGCCGCGTCTTACCACGTCTTCTGGGTAAATCGTATTCAGGAGTTGAACAACACGCGAAGGCTTCTCGCCTATAGTTCGCCCGGCCCGAACCTGTATCGCCCAGTATAGCAGCGTCGCTTAGATGCTCTACAGTACATTGTTATCTTCGTCCTTACCCGGTTCTTGCAAAATAATGCGCCACCTCGTTCTGAATTTGCTGGTACCAGAGGCGAGGATTAGTACCGCTGCATTTTGAGATATGGAACTCGTACAGCATCGAGCAACAATCACAACGCGTAATTTAACGGACCTGGATGGCCACAACTGGATCCGACAGTACTGCGTGCGAAGTAGAACCCGGTAGGGAAGTGAGATCTGTCGTGTGCGGCTTGATCGGTAATAAGTCAGGCATGAAGTTGGACCGCTGGACACTAAGCACGCTGGCGCCGCACACGAACCCGTTCAAGGACTGAGAGCAAAACGCAAAACACCGACGTACACCGTGCATGCAGGCGCACAATCCAGAGAACAGAAGGAATGCGCTGTAAAAGCAGCTACGGAGCATCACTTTTCTCTCTTCGCTTACTTCTATGGCCTGATCCGTTACGTCCGGGTCTTCATACTCGAAGAAGCCGTAGCCACGGTGCTTCCCAGTTTGCCTGTTCTTAATCAGGTTAAGGACTCGAAGCTTGCCAAACTGTTCCAGTAAATCGCGCACCTGTGCATTTCAACAACAACAGCTAGTTGGCCGAATACGAATCTACAGGCAGAAAAGTTGTGCGCTATAGCAACTCTTCCAGCAAGTGTTTCACGGAATGGTGGTGGGACAGAACTTGAACGCATATATGAAGAGCGTGCACAGGGGCCACCCCGTACCTGGTCCTCTCCCATTTCCTGTGGCAAATTCTGGATGTACAGCTTGCAGTCTGCACTTCGTGGAGGTGCTGTAGCGCGCACCTCATTCTCTTGGGGTCTGCGTATTATCAAACACTTCGGTGTGAAACGCACTAGCGAGAGGCACACACTGCAGGATTCGCTGCAAGGAAAAGCCGAAGGGTGATAAGAGCACTACACCACAGGAGTCCTACTATCCCACAGCTTGCTGGAAAACAACTTACTTTGGGGTCCTTTCGAGTTCTGGAATGTGCACTGTCTTTGCAGGGTCGCCACCGGGTGGCAGTACATATTCCTTGGGTCGCATCACCCTAAGAGAATTATTGTTAAAAGTAATGCCTAAGGCGCGCAATACGACACACAGCTGCGACCTACGGGGAGCTGCTGTTGAGAAGATGCCTTCATCCTTCCTGCATCAGCGCCTCTCCATTTGCCCCCGCCGCCCCCCTCAACCCCGCAAGTGCGATGCGCTCTTTCGAATGGAAGCAGGCTCACCGTCCAGCTTGAGGCAGAGAACTACCCACTCGTGAGACCGCAAATCTAAGAAACAGTGGCGGGCATTCTCGTGGAGGCCTTCACACCTTTCCACTGGTAGCAACTGTGGCTTGTCACTCGCAAGAGACAGGTCCGTAAAGCCTGTCTGTGCGTTGACTGCCAGCAATGCGCCATTGAAGAAGCCGCATATGTCGGCCTCGGTTGTGCCTGAAACCTCAACAAACGCATATTCAGCCGAGGCATTCAGATAGAGAACCGCAACTTGAATGCGCGAACTTGCATGTAGACAAACAGGAATCTGCACTACCAACAAGCGCTAGCAAATAGTGTAAAACACGCTTGAACGAACCTGGTGGGATATTGTTAATGAACAACCGGCGCGCAATGCGATCTGACTCAGAATGAACGGTAGCACGGGCCGATGGTGCCGGCGCTTGGGAGGTCAGCGGTGCTCCCGCGGGTTGCGCCGGGGTACCATTGCTCGCTCCTCCTTGAGCAGCAGGTGGCGGAGAAGATGGAGGAGGTGGCTGAAACATTGCATTAAGACTCTGCTGTAGTTTGCTGCGAGCATCAGCAGCAGCAGCTGCTGCAGCAGCAGCCTCCTGACCAGTTACCACGGGAGCGTAAGTCGTCCTAACTTTGCTTGCTGCAGGCATAAGCCGGGTAAGCGTTGAGTTCACATCATCTGCTGCTGCCTTCCGAGCTGCAGCAGCGCGCGCAGCAGCTGCTGCTGCGGCCGCAACAACGGCTGCGGAATCTGAGCTCCCATCACCACTCTCTCCCGTCCCTCCTCCTACTCTAGCTTCCGTGCTCCGGGACCTGCACAAGCCCCATGCATCGCATGCATACCATCAACAGAAAGCAACATAGGACAACACAAACCAGGCGGAAGTTTCCACGAATGCGAGCAAAACATAGTTTGACTAGCGCAACACACAGGCATACCGACTCCGACTCTCCTTCTCCGGAGCATCCTCACTCGCCGCCTGCGGCGGCATTCTCCTGTTTATGTTGATGAGTTTCGCAAATAGTTATTTTGACTGAATTCCGTGTCTCCTCGTGCAGCTTTGTCTCGGCGGCGGCCTCAGTCCCACTGTATATAGTGGCGTCTACTACAGTGGACCAGGAACACCCAAAAGGAGTCCCAAGTAAGATGGGAATTATAAGTTTATCTAGAAGGGAATTTAATTACCTAACTTTTCAACAACTGGCTCACTTCCAGCATTAACAAGGCACTGATGGCAGTGTTTGGGGCTGGATGAGCCTGCGTGCGCAGCATGAATACACGGGTGGCCAAAAGGTTCAGTTTTAGTTGTCTTGATAAGTTTCAGTTCGTAGATAAACTATGAGACTTTTAATGTCACTTTTCCATATTAGGGGCTTAGCTGTACTGCGCACGTGTGTCCACAGCCGGTGCTGCTGCATGGGCACTGGGGGCGGTTGGCGGAAAGAGGTACTAGTCCCACTAGAAGTTGCACGATTCTGATTTTTTTTCTTGGAAGGGAACGGCTGATTGCCGTTGTGAGTGGGGGCCTTAGGCTGCGGAGTGTGGGCATAACCTTACCATCTAACATCTTAACACCAGTGCTTCGTGCGTCGCAGTGTTGTAACGTAACCTGCCCAACGTTGGCCAAGGAACATCCATTTCGCCATAGTAGGCGGCTCTCACACAAGCGGAATTTCTCAACAATTGTTTACAGTTATAGCGCATGCAACAGGGAATGCTTTTGTACGCACTAGAGGCTGGTGTGCACCAACAGTAGCAGCTAGGTGCGCTGACACTCATTTAATGCAGCATCCCCTCCAGAAGGCGCTGATCCTGTGTGACTGCTCCCGCAGTGACTGGAGGCAGGGGGGGGAGGCCAGTTGCTTTTAGGGGGATCTTGCATCAAGTGCATAGGCTTCATTGTCGCTTGCGGCGGTTCCAGAATATGTTCGAAGTCTCCCGTTGCAGGTGCTTACATGCGCTGGGATATAGGTTTGTCCATCGCTGGACAAGTGAGAGGATTATGGCAGAGTGATGCAAATTTAAAGTAGGGGAGCTGTATTACGAGGCTAGATTGACACGTGTCAGTTCCCGGTGACTTAGGACCTGCGGACAAGGGTTTAGCAAATGCAAATCCCTTGAAGAAAATGATAACGCGCAAAAACAGACAGAAGTTGGCGCATCATCGACTCAATAAACCACACGGGCGTGGAGGGCGGCACATCCTCTACAGAGGACAAGATTATGCCGTTCGGGATGACAAGCGCGTGTAAACGCTATGGAATCGGAGGAGGGCCTGTAGCAGCGCAGCCAGAGGAATTTAATCAGGGGAATATCCTGGCTCCTAAACAGCATGCGGAGGGGTGTTGGGGCATATGCCAGTCAACGTCGAGCCACCGTTGTGCATATCCGGGCTCAAAAAAAACGGTCAGGAACTGTCAGCGCTACTCAATGCAGGCAATGTGGTGGATAAAGTACCTGTCGGAAGAAGGATATGACAATTGACAAACCTAGCAAAAAAGGCCCTCTGATGTTCGCTGACGGTACGGGGTGGTGGATCAGATTGTAGCTTTACTCCTTGGAGTGCAGATACCATATTGCCGCAACTGCCGATCTATTCGTACTTATTTTATTGTACCAGAGGATGACTTTTAAGTATCCAAAGATAATTCAACAAAATCGGAGGATGAACAGAAATGAATACATCGTGGGTGCGTTTTGGCCATTGTTCTTACACTGGACACAGCACACAAACGTAACATTTCACAGCCGGGATACGAGATGCCGTCTGGTGGCACTTGCTAATCGTGCTTCTACTTTCTGCTTGTGATGCCAAGTGCAAGGTAGCAAGCCAGACGTGTCATACGTCATTGTCGGGCCCCTTGCCTTGAGTTTGATTGCGAGAGGCGATTTCTCAGAAGCATATGTTTGCCCTCCATGACTAACGAACGGAGTCAGCAGCAGCGACTGCAAGCGTGGGCACGCCCGTTCCAACTTAGTATCTGTAAGGAAGTTCCTTCGAACACTTTTTACGAACCGGCAGCAACATCGTGGAGAGAAGCCACTGGAAGCGTCTGTGATCCAGACTACAAATTTAAGACGAGCAGGTTCCTGCTCGTTATTGAGGCGAATATTACGCTAAACGGCCACGAAAGTGACAGGACAGGTTTCTGTCAATCGCTCGCATAAATCAATTCCTCATAAACATCTAAGTTTCTTTCGTGACTCAGTGGCGGAGTCAGCAGCGGCGGCGGCATGTTTGGGCACGCATTAGCGCAACGAACAATTAGGCAACGCATAAACTTTGTTTGGATATTGCTCTGTCATTAGCATTGGGCAGGAGCACGCCGTTCGATTCGAATTGGATGATTGCATTAGGCAACGGTCCCTAATCTATTAGCAAGGCAGAAGGACCCTGTAACGCGTCCCGCCTGCAGCCATGCAGTCGGCATCACGAGCAGCAAACAGAATCATGATCAACAAATGCCGCTTGAACTCAGTGGCCCGGCAGCGGGGCGGTGTGGTTGCATGCCTTGTCTGCTGCTTGTTTGTGGAGAAAGTCGAACTCTGCCCTGCGTGGACGATGAACAGCTCAATCCATAACAACACAGCTACAATAACGACGGCCAAAACGCACTCCCGACCTACCCATTTGTGTTCAATGCCAGCTTTGCTGATATATCTTGAGGAACCCAACATGCATCTTCTGTAGACTGGTGCTAACATTGCCATAGCAAGTGAAGCAGTAGGGAAATAATTAAAGAGGAAAGACTCTTTTGGAGACTGGATGAGGCCGTTGAGGGGATTGCATCCAGGACCTGTCGCACCCTTAGCAAGGATCACATCACTAGGCTAATCAACAGGCAACCTGCGCAACTTGCCCTTCCCAGCGGATCCAGTCCACGAGCGCACTTTAAAATACCTAAGTACTGGGGTATGAACCTAACTAGTTTCATATATTAATTACTCTAACAACTGCGGGGGACATCGAACTTCAAGCTTATCCCGGGTATATTTGTTTTCCCACTGCTACCTCCTTTGAGTTCTACTCCTGAAGACAAAGAGACCTGCTTGCAGTTTGTTGGACACATATGCACATCCACGAAATGTTGGGGCCTACTCGAAAGTATCTTCAACAAAAGAGGGAATGTAAGAGACAGGGATGCGCCTGATGAAGACACCCCAAGTCGTAGAGGGCTCCAGCGACGCCCAATAGGCTCCAGGGCACTAAAACTAAGCGACCAACGAGTGAGAACAATATGAACGGGTAAATCAGGAAAACCGAGAGGGAATTTAAGAAAGAAAAGAAAGGAACAGGAATTAGAAAGGAGACCTTGCGAGTCATGCTAGGAGGGCTAGAAAGGCCAGGCAGCCCTTTGGTGGTCGCAAGAACCAACTCCCATATTCTGTGGGCTGCAATGAGGGGCGCTGTTCTGGGGCCCTCGGATCTCGTCGGGAGAAGAAGGAAAGCATACGGTTGGAGAAAAAAGCTGAACATATACATGATAAATGTATGTAATTGGTGGGAAACAGCACTGTCGTCAGCCATGCTGGCTGCGTGCAACACCACTGCGCATTCGGTGCTGCGGAGAAGTGCAAACAGTTTCCTTTCCCCACAGAATCGAACGAGGGAAAATAACAGGGTCATAAAAGACGGACCTTTTCAATATTAGGAATAAAGTAGAACATCAGATTACAGTAGCTAGCCTAGGGAACTACGTAGGCGCCTTGCCTTGTTAGATGTCGAAGTGAATATTCACTACAGCCACGGCAACACTCCCAACCTGGTACTTTCGCTTTGGTATTTCGTTGTTTGTCCGTTACTCGTCCATGTAGACCTGAATTTGCCTTCCATTTACTGAATATGTACCCAATACGTGTCTAAAACATTTGTAGATGAAAAATGAGCTTGAACATGATCTGACTATGTGTCGCGATGCGTTGCTACGTATTTGTAACAAGTTATGTTGGTAGACACGCCAAGCTGCCTTCTCCCCAGCCCCAACCCCATGGGCCGCTGCGCCCGGACGACTGGGCAGCCAAAGAGAACTTTTTCTTTTACCGAGAACAGCGAGATTACCGTGGATAATTTGTGGCTTTATTTCCGTCGGTGCATTAGGCGTGTAGCTGGAGCCTTCGGAAGTTAGCAATACTAGCTTGAGGCTGGGCGGCAGGATTTGCTTTCTGGACAGGATTTTCTCTTTTGTGAGGAGATAGAGAGGTGCCCCAAAGGCAAGTGTAATCGGACTTGACAATAATGAAGCGCGGGCACAAGAAAGTACATCTTTTGGCTGAAAGTGCTTTTTCGTTACTCACGTGCTCTAAAGCAATTCCTGGAAAGAATAGAAACGAAAAGCTCGGTCGTAAGCAGCTGACTTTTCATCCGAAACCCATCCCTTCGTGCTAGTCCCTTCCCAGCCCATCGTGTAAGCGGGGTGGCGACGTTGTTAAACTCATTGCTGAGTGCTGCATACGTCTGTGTTGTACTTGGAAGGACAAACAGCCAAGCGGGGGATACATGTCTGCGCGCTTACTCCTTAGAGTCGTGCATACATCACACGGGCCTCGAGTTAATAAGGGCCACAAATTTCCAACGGATAACATGCAAAATGCTTCCCTCAGGGCGATATGCTAGGTCGCCCAATAAAAAAGGGTGGACATATCCTGCAGCCACCAAATCTCTTGGACTACGTGCAAGTGGCCCTAGAGGTTCAGCGGACTGCACGAGATCGCAAGATGCCATCGTCTCCGTACGGCATGCAATGGTGGTCTGGTCACCACCAACGTAAGGCTGCCCCGCTGCGCAGGGTCACTTGCGCAGGTCGTCGGCTGTTTAGTCTAGTGGTATGATTCTCGCTTAGGGTGCGAGAGGTCCCGGGTTCAATTCCCGGAACAGCCCCATCTAGTCTCCAAACTACTCTTGTCTCTCCATTTCGCTCAGTTTCTGACCTCGCCACCTCTCAACACAGCCCCTACACTTGTTACACACACACTTGACGTCCATTTTGTCCCTTGCGACAATTCACTGGAAAGTGGAAATCTGCACAATTGCGTGGGCGTTGAGAGCCAGTTGGTCGTTGGGGGTGCGGCTGCGTTGGTGTGGATGGACCTCTTCACCCCACACGGACAACAAACACCTACAGCGTCAATAAAGACGCGGTGGACCTACAGTGCAACCAAAAGAACAACAGGCCCACACACAAGTGGCCCTGGAGTTCGACGGAACCTACGAGACGGCAAGACGCCGTGTTCTTGGTACAGCATGCGGTGGTGGTGTGGTCGCCACCAACGCAAGGCTGCCCCGCTGCGCAGGGTCACTTGCGCAGGTCGTCGGCTGTTTAGTCTAGTGGTATGATTCTCGCTTAGGGTGCGAGAGGTCCCGGGTTCAATTCCCGGAACAGCCCCATCTAGTCTCCAAACTACTCTTGTCTCTCCATTTCGCTCAGTTTCTGACCTCGCCGCCTCTCAACACAGCCCCTACACTTGTTACAC
>CAJFCZ010000164.1:0-22904 GCA_904066245.1 Eimeria sp. OTU-Y
ATATATATGCATATAGACAGATAGGTAGATAGGTAGATAGATAATCCCACATTTGCCTCCAATGAAGAAGCTTTTTTTCTGTGTGAGATTAAGGCTATTGAACTTTACATGGACGAGCAGGACAGGTCAATTATCAAAGTAACCAAGGCAGTCCAAAACTTCAAAGCACTTGTGGAGAACACCCCCGGCGGTTTTCCATTAGCGTGGGACTCTTCAGGTGAGCGAGCTACGGAACAACCCTACTGCCTGGGGTTATACATCCCACTGCCAGCGCAGTCATCACTTCTTTGCACCGGTCTGGCACAGCCTCGCAGGGTATAACCAAGGTATCCATCTGGCTGTCATCACGCGATTTGCATGGTGAATCAGTAAATAGTCAGCACGAATGCCTCGGCACATTCTCTTCATTCAAATGTCTCCTCTAACGGAAAGCGCAACTCTCTCTGCCAGTCCTGCACGCGTGCAGGCCCTGCTTTTGCTGGACACGATCTAGATGTGATGCGTACAGCCTGAATAATAACGAAGCACAAGGGTAGCATGCCACTACAGCATATACCTATGGAATCCGACAAACGTCCGCAAACGAATTTTCCCGGGGAGACCGAAATCCCGTTAAAGAAGAGTCCCAACAGGGGCGTGCCATCGAGACGTCCACCAGGCGGTCTAGCTTCTTTTGGGAGCGAAACATTGTAACATTACATCAAGGCAACTAACGTCCCACAAAAACTAACTGCTCTCAAAGCATTACATATGCAGTAGAATTGGACGCAAAGCTTACCTTCTGATGCAAAGGTCTTCGAAACCGTCGTAGTGTATATTCTCCATCAGCCACATCCCGGTGGTCGACACTCGGTTCTGGCGACGACGCGCAGTCGTAACCGTGAATGATCAACCTTGGCATACGGTGCGCATTGGAAATGTAGCAATGCCATAATATATTTCTGCGTTTTTGAAGGTATGACAGAGGCGGGCCTGCCTTCTATTCTCTCAACTTCGAAGCACAGCTTGCATTCAGAGTCTAAACGTCAGCGCACTTGCTGTTGTATGCCATTCCACGCTGCCACTAGGCAAGCCAGCATTTGCGGCGTAAGCTTCGCTTCCGTTGCACAGAAGCACCAACAGGCGGGCGGCCATCATCTGCAATGCAGTTGCCATAGCATAATGTTTGCTTACGTGAAGGTTCTCAAGGGCGACCAATACCAGCAATGAATGAGACGCACGTTGCGGCCTAAAATTATCTACGCGGCTTAAGAGTTCAGGTCGTGATTGCCTAAAAAATAAAGCTTACCACCTGATGTATGACATCCCGTACCGGCAGCATGTGCTCATCCCCCGCATTCGTCAACAAAAACTCGATGTCCATTTCTTGACTAGCCAGAGTGCATATACTCACAGAAAAAGAGTACGCATAAGCGGTGCATCTAGGAAAAGCATCACCTTCGGAAGTTCTGATGCATGCTGTTCACGGCACCTCCGCATTGCTCATGGGCGGTAATGCTATAAACTTTTGAGTGCCTCTGAAGCATTTTCTCTATGTCTTTCTAGAGAGCAACCGTACTGTCTGGGTAATTGAAATTACCAACTGCAACACCTAAGCAATATCCCGTATGGTCCGGCCATACGTTTCACTGGCACGGTGGCTGCCGGGAATATGAGCAAGCAATAATTTGAGTTCGCTTCACGTGAGTGTACTGAGGCTCAGTAGAGTATCGCAGTGAAAGCACCTGGCTAGAACGTTACCAGGCTTCATTTTGGCACTATTAGCGCCAACACAGCAATATGCTAACCTCTAGTAATGCTCCAAAAACATGTTTCCAAAAATTCAAAATTTCGCGCACTTTCTGCATTCCACTATTGCATTGCCAAGAGTTCGTCCTGCCTACCACTTTGCAGGCACACCTGCGCTTCGCCCGCAGCATGCGTCCTTTACAAGGCTACAACAAATGCAGATTCTGTCCCTAACATGCCGTAAGTAACAACCTTGAAAACGCAAGCGATTGGATTCATTGATACTATGTCTCACAAGCACAGTAAGCCCTGCAGACGCATTACACGTTCACTGCATGGGATCTAAGCTTGCTGGTCACTCCACGAGGTCGCGCGGAAGTGGGGGCCCTACCTAGCTTTCAAGTTCGCGAAGCAGTTGGCGCCGCAGGGTGTGCACATGAATACAAATAGGCAAACTTATTAAGTCCACCGTAATGCAAAACTGACTTGCTGCAATATGGGCAGATGCTCAATAGCAACTGCAAGCCATTGTGGATGGTGCGTTCTTGTCTAGTGGTTCCCTGATGTAAAGCCGAAGAGCTCTAGGTAACCACGTACGGGGAAAGCATACGCGCGTGCAGACGAGCTACCTGCTTCCCACTTGACTCACATAACTATATCCCAGTGCTATGGCGTGCTTGCGGTCAGATGCGAAGCGAACGTCAGTAACACATTTATAAATTGGACACACCCCGGACCTAAATCACCTCAAGCAATCTCGCAGAACCTGACACACGCGCCTCCAACACTACTGATTCCGCCGTCTTATATTCCAGTGCCTGCACATCGAGCTAAGGGTTCCGCACTTTTCCGTGCAGTCGCCACGAGTATTTGAACTTGCGTTGGCCACCACGTCTTCCACTGCCCACCACTTGCTAGTCCTATTCACATCAGAACAGTTACCATCTACATAACTGCGCTTGCGGTCAATGCTAAGGGACCTTGAACACAAACCACCACGTAGTCCATGTTTCCCCCTACCACGTACTGCGCCGCATGTATACTACCTGAAGAATTCATTGGCCTAGCCTGTAATGCCACAGCGTTTCTCAAGCGCATATCCCAGCAGCGGAGCACCCCGCATTAGTAGCTACTAACGGAGTGCTAGCTAAGCCAAAATGAGCTTATACATCTTCCCCCATTGGCAACCACTTCAACGTTCATGCTCGAACGTACTCATATATTCCTTCCTTCAGATATTCTGACGTACAACTGCAAACGATCGCGCAGAGCAAGTGCTTCTACCTGCGTACTTCCTGGACAAAGCAGCGACCCATCGTAATGGCGGAGAAGACACCGCTACACCGCAACTACAAGCGTGTGCAAAATACCCTACCCAACGGTGTGGCTCCCCCGTGCTCCGGCCAACTACTGAGTATAAGTACATTCTGTGCAAAGCAACAAGCCGTCGTACTGTCAGAGAGGCCTTCGCCATGCCACCACCGCAAACATGAGCACCCAAGATGCATAACCCCACGATACTTACTATTCTGCTCCTCCCTCTCTCCTCCACATGCGCTGTACACCAAAACTGGAAAAAAGATGTGGTTCCAACCAGGGTTATCAATCAAGCCCAAGCTTAATACCAACTGCAAGGCAATGCTGATAGTTGTGTGATGTGTTCCTCTGGAGTTGCTGTTTTCTGGAATGCGCGGAATAGCCACAAAGCTGAAGACGCACGGATAAACTCACGCGCGCGCAGACGGAACGCCTGTTTACCATTTGCCCCTGACAACTGAAGTCCTATGAGCAGCTTGCCGTTAAATGCCAGTTTAGAACGAACCTCAGTGACACACTCATCAACCGCAAGTACCCTGGAAACAAACAAGCTTGGCTAATTTCTTCAAACAACACACGCGAGTGCGTCGGTATGCAATCAGGTCTCGGATTTCCCCTTTGCTACTCTACAGCTGCACTATGATCTAGGGATTCCACGTCATTTTGTGCGAGCGCCCTGGGCATTTACAGAATCCTTGTTAGCCACGTTCTTGGCGGCTGCCCACCCTTTCCTTCTACCATTACACGCAGACCAACTAACATCATACATTTCCGAGGTGGCTGTCAATACTACTGGGTGTTTGAGGTAAACGACTGCCTACTTTACGCTGGCTCTTCCGCGTATCGAGCTGCATATACACTGCTCCACCATCCCAGTAATATCATTTGCAATGCCTGAGTCGGTCTCGCCGACGCACGCCGCAGCTCCAAAACACCCTGCATCAGTATATACCGAAGCAAAACAAGGCCAAGCAAAGCGAACTCCGATATTTCCATGTGTGAGACTCCCTTCATTTGGAGACATGCACATGCATACACTTCCGCATCTGCCGCCAGCCAGCCTGTAATGTGACAGCAACAATATTCGCGCCGAGCATATCAGTCTTTATCCAAGTGCGTACATGGTGACAAAACCGTCGGGGCAACAGAACGTTATAGAGGGCTCTGCTACGCAGCGACCGTACGCCTGCGCCCGCGCATATTAGTACATAACGTCACGATGCGAAAACGTGCAGATCCCTTAGAGCACCGCAAAATACCGCATATGCAATTATCGGAAGGAGATGTTCTCTTCACCCAGGGCACACGAACAAAGCCCAAGCTTAGCATCAACTGCAGACCGATGTATCTGGCTGCATGGGGCGTCCTTGTCGGATCCCTTTTTGTTGGAACATAAATGGTGAACAAAAACGTTCCAGATCCACGAGACGCATCGCTTGTATGCAGGCTGTATGCCGTGTCTCCGTTTGCTTCTGCGTATCACGTTAGAGTGCAATCAACACTCTGTCACGGTATGCCGAGGTCGAACGAAAATCGGCAACATACGCACCAGTTGCATGTACTCTGAACCAACAACAGCTATAAAAGGGTCGCCATACCGGACGCACATGCCTACTGTACCCTCTTCGATTTTGCTTCAGTTACCTAACGGCTACGCAATAGCCTAGGGCTTCTATGCTCATTCGTGCAAAAGTGTGAGCGCCTACCCAATGCCTGTCGGTCGCGCCATCGCCGCAGCCAGCCCTTCAATACTCCTGCTTCCCGCATGATAACTGCCATCGTCCATATCCAGAGTAGCCGTAAATTGTGCAAAGCGGTTGCTACTACGTTTCGCCATGCACCTATACTACCTGCACAATCCACTAAAATATGTTTTAATGCCCGAGTCTACCTCTCAAGCATATTTCGCACTGTCAAAACGCCCCACCTTAGTCGATACCAGAGAGAAGCACGTTCCTAGAAAACTATATTCACGCTTCTCACAGTGAAACTGTATAAATATCAATGCACGCAGGTACACCTCCATGTCTGCCATGAGACAGCCCGACACGTAGCAGTGCTTAAGATCTCCCTTTACATGCGGGTTGCCTTCCAGCGCCATATATCCTGGAGAAAACCTCGTGCAACCGCAACGCCGGAAACGGCCTAACCTCCCCACGGCAGCAGATGTGCACATGCAAGCTGCATTACACCACGATTTTCACACATGCAGGACCCTAGCTCTCCGCCAAATCCTGCGTTCACTACTAGCGGCAGACAAATATGATTTCGCCCAGGATACAAAAACCAAGCGCGGCCTCAGCAGAAGGTGACACGAGATGCACTCGGCTTAATGGGACGTCCATGCCGAATCCTGTCTTCCCTCGAGCCGTAGAACAGTCGAAAGGGCGCGGGCACGTTCACATGCATCCGGACAGAGGCCCAGCTTCCCTGCCTACCACCTCGGAGTGCCATGGACGCTTTGTCGTCCGATGCCAAGTTCAAACGAAAACTGGTGGCACTTTCATAAACTTGCAAATGATCAGAACAGAAAATCCGCCTAGACAATGAAATACCCGCAGGCGGTGTGGGCTCCCTTTAATCCTGTGTTTTTCAATAGCTACGCACTGACGCTTTTTCGTACAAGCGTGATGAGTTCTAACACACGTTGCGCTGGCAATATCGTCGGCCGCTCCCCCGCTTTTGTTATTCCCCTTCTCCGCAGGACAACAAAAGTTGTGCACAACCGAACTTGCCGCCAGCATTACTCAACGTCGGCACAAATATCCACACTGCAATCCTTGCTTTTACCACGTATTGTCTTGTCCAACCACTCCCTCGACAACTGGGTAAGTAAAATCACAAGCTGCCACACCGAAGCAGTATTCCTTCTCAACTGGCCATACGTTTCAGTGGCAAGATGGCTGCGGGTAATGTGTGTCAGCAATAATTTGACCCCGCGGCAGGTGAGCGCACTGTGGCTCAGTTCACTGTATCGCTATAAAGGCATCCGGCTAGAGCGTTGAAAGTTGTCCTTTTGGCGCCATTGGCTCTAACAGAACAACAATTAGTGTTCTAGCGATGTACCAAAAACCTGTTTTCGAATCATTCAAATTCTCACGTGCATCCTGCATTCCACTGTCACCTTGCCCAGAGTTGGGCCTGCTCATCATTTTGTTGGCAAACCTCTGCTTCTCCGGCAGCATGCGTCTTTTGCGTCTTTTGGAGGGCTACAACTAATGCAGGTTGCATCTCTGGGAGAGGCCGTAAGCCACACCCTTGAAAATGCAGCCTACTGGACCCATAGATACTACCTCTGCCAAGCACAGTAAGCCTTGCAGATGCTTTACACGTTCACTGGAGGGGAGCTAAGCTTGATTTTCACTTCATGGGGCTGTGTCTAGATGGGGGCCTTACCTACGTGTCAAGTTCGCTGAGCAATTGGCGCCGCAGGGTGTGCCCATGAATAGTACTATGGAAGCGTATTACATTCACGCTGGCGCAAGACGGACTCCCTGCAATATTGATAGCTGCCTTACGGGCTGCTGCCTGTCCAACGATGGGCCGCCACTTCTCTCAGGCGGCAAATACCCTGTTACTCTTGATTATACTAGCCGTCGTATTCATGCTGTTGACAATTCGAAGTTGCTGAAAAAGTTTTCATGCACGACACTAAAGCTGTAAACGCAGCGATACCGGCTCCTGACATGCCGGATATACACAAAAATTACTCGGCAAGCAGATGTCCAAAAACGTGAAGGCTCTGCTACCCATGGAATTGCAAACAATATGAGGAACTTAGCAACACGACAGTGCTGCACGCTTCGATGAGCACATGTGATTACCGCGGTAAGCAGCGTGCACGTTCTGGAGGAGCAGGCTACGCTTGATCGTCCAGAAGCATGCACTCCACTATCAGGGACCGCAAGCTGCCATCTCTATCACATTTATAGAACCGATATGGGGCGTTTCTGAAGCTGCGGACGCTGGAATGCTTTTCAAGCATACAATGCTATGTTGCAGGAGCTAAAATGCAGCGTTCGCGCAGGGCGGGTGCTTCAGAAGAGAGCAAATACAACACCGACAAGTGGTAATAGCGCGAATCCTACCTTTGCCTTATTTGGCCTAGGGCTAATCGATAGCGGCCCTAGTCACTAAGTGATGCCGCTGTCACATTCAAGGGATGTGGGGGCGCTCTCACACTGCGCCCCCACACCACCTCATACATCTTCCCATCGTCTACTATCGCTCTGAGCCTAATATGCAGCATTTGACAGCACTGCGCTACGTCTGGCCCCCGCACCCTACGGATGATCCAGTCCGCCACCGCTTTCAAGTAAGGTAGACTTGAAATAAGATTCTCTTGAGAAGGTCGTCTCCTATACAAAGCAACCGCACGCTCAAGCGCAAGGCCAATACTACCTGGTGCACGATTCAGCAGGTTGTATGGAGAGCCTTTGCCAGCACGCACCGTGTTCGAAGAATACGGTGCGTGCCGGTAGCACATGCGCGTATGCAAACACCCTAACCCCACGACGTTCTTACCTGCAGATCCCCTGGCCATCCGTAAAATATCGCATTTACTCCTATCCGGTCTAGGTTACGCCTTGGGCAAGCCAAATACTTGAAGTGTCAATACCAAATGCAGATCGATGTAACTGGCTGGATGGGAAAATCTGGCTGCGTTCTTTTCTGTTGGAGAACTAACGAGTGTCGCACATATCTCAAACGTATTAAGAGCATTAACTGCGTGCAGACCGACGGCCTCTTACTCCTCGTTTGCCAACTATGGTGAAGTGAAAAGGAGAACTGGCCGTGCTATGCCGAAACCGACCGATAACCAGTGATACATTAATATATGCCACCCACTCCCAGCACAAAGCGGCATGACTAATTTCGTCAAAACAGAAATATTGTCCTGCGAAGTGAGCCTGGGATCCCGCGTTGCCTTGTACAGGCGACATGCTGGGGAGCACAATTCGTGGTGGCTGCCCTGTCGTCTCCGCTATTTTCCACGGGCAACCACCTTATTGTCGTTGCTCGCCGGATACCTAATATGAAGCATAACAGGCCTGGTCATCAATACTCCCGAGCCCCTAACAACAACTGCCGGGTACTCACTGCTGCCTTCAACCACGCCACGCAATGCTCTTACGCCATCGTGTTCTCGGCTCCCCCACAACAGGTACCACCATGTTTAACCCAGCTATTCGTCCACCCTACAAAATAGGTGACACTAAAAAATGTGGGCTGTCCCTGCTACATACAAACATGCATTACGCTGTGGGTACACTGCTTAACCTAGTCATTGTCACCCCCTAGAGTGTCAGACTGGGTCTGGCAAACCACAACACACCTTCATATCACCCTCAGCCAGCAGAACGCCAAGAAGAAGACGCTCAAAGCAAACCAGTCTTTCACTCACTATCACACTACAATCTCACAAATATGCAAGAACGCACATATACATCCATGCCTGCCGTCGGACAGCGTGGACACATAGCAGTGTCCACAACCGCAACAAACACGAATGCGCGTGCAACGTACCTCCTGGGCAACGGAGCTCACGATTGTAACCCCAGAAGAGGTATTGCCACACATTGGCAGTCAATGGACTCACCCACACGTAATTGCCTCATTTAAAACACCTGAATTTACTGCAATTCCTCCTCCCCTCCGTGGCACTCACTAGAGGCACAATGGACTGTGGAATTTGCACGAGCCTCTTCGCGTAGGCACCACGTGGGCGGGCACAATTCGTGTTTGCACCGCCGTTGGCCAAGTTGCTGCCTTCGGCGTACCCCGTTTTACAGTAACAACTACAATCGCCGTGAACCCGGCTAGCCGTCGGTCCTGCCAAAGGACAGACACAATGCACTCGCTTGAGGGCACCCTAACAGATGAATGCGAGGCAGAGTAGATTTTGAAGTGTCGTAGCAGTGATGCACCCGTATTATCGATTTTCCACCATTTCGATAGCTTGAATACTCGTTGGATTCTCAACGCACTGATTTCTACACCAAAGCCGTCAGTGCATACACTGTATTCGATAGTTCAACCATTTTATGTGAACCTAATCAACTGTAAAAGAAGTACGTATCGCACGGGTCGTGGGGTTCCAGTACACCGACCAGTTGAAAATGCAGTTAACGGACCTTAGTTTCAATATTTTTTTCGTGACAACACATACCTAACCAAGGCCTCAACAGTTCGCGATGTTCCAGTTACATGTTGCGGGCTCTATCTGAGTTTCTACCCAAGCTAATTCGTACCTCCTGATCGGTGTCACTCCATTCATACGAAAGCCCTACAATCATACGCAGACGAACATGCGTCGAATTTACTCTCGGAATAACCAATCAATGCGTCAACTTAAATCGACCCTTCACTACAGGGAGAAACGAAGAGCGTTAGCTAATGTGTGTGCATCCCAGCAGTTATATTTCCAGATTCCCTAGTGAAAACTGAACGGAATACCTCAACAGCCCTACGTCGCACCCCTGGACTCCTTCTGGTTTGAGCAGTCAAAATATTGACCGTACTTCCTAGATCACCTCATCCCGAAGTTGGGACAGTATGCCCATTCTTACTTCTCCTAGCATCCTGCTTAAGTTTCAATGCAGATACAAACAAGATCCAACAACATAATAAATGGCTTGCCACCTTGCATTAGTAAGAGCAATGCCAAGACCCAAGCTACCTCTGGCAATGGTAGAAGGCGTAAGGAGTGTAACAGACAGCGTTCAATGTTCCCAGGTCGTGCAAGGCGCTTTTCGTCAGAACATAATTTGCATGAAGCGTATTGCCTTACGGCGTACTGCCATATTTCAAGTTGAGCTTTTCCTTGTTCCGTTAGCCCCTTCCTTATTCACATACGGCAGAATCCTGCTTCACCTTAGTGCCCCGCAGAGAGCACGCAGGCCTTTCCAGTTTGCGTACAAGCCTTCCAGACTGTGAGCTCAGAACCTCAGCCGACTTTTTTAAAGCATTGCACGAAGCACCACCACGTTTTCTCAGCACAAGGCTGAGCAGCGACACTGCTTCGTTACACCTTTCCTGTATACACACTTGCTATACCGAACGAGAAGTCGGTGACCGCCGCAGGTACCAATATCGCCCCGCAATTTCCTTGCTTCACTAACTCGTCCTAAGACTCTAGTCAAATCCCGACGAAGAAACAGTGAGCTTTTTCAAGTGAAGCCCGTGCCAATTCCTTTCCTTAGATGGTAAGCGTACAGCCTGGAAAACACATATACCGGCGTGAGGTTGTAGCTTATTTGCTTCCAGTAAACCAAGCAAGCATTTGCGTGACCGCGCAGTTTCGTGTCATCGAGCACACACCAGTTCTTTCCCGACATATTGAAGTCGGACATACTAGCTGTTGCGTGACATATTCGCTTCCATGGGCCGAAAACGTGTTTCAAATTATTGCCACGCACCCGCAATACGAATGATTGCAATAAGTGGCACAACGCGAAGCAGTCCTCGTCACTTCCTCAAAACACTGCGGTTTGCAGGCTCTGGACCTTTGCACCTCTTACAATTGACGCACAGCCCTTCGGATACCCTTAGCACGCTGTTATTTAGTTGTGAGCTGGCCACTCGTACCGCCTGTTCAACGACACCCCCGAGCCACCATGCTGTCCGGACTTCGGTGGTGCCTTGGAACAGCTTGGTAGGCCACAGCAAAAAACTTTGTCGCAAAGATTATCAGGATCCTTCTCAATTCGGGACATTCTCTTCCTCGCAGACGACAACTCTCTAAATTGGCCCAGGCCTGGTGATGGATTTCCGAACTTCCAGTGCCCCCCCGCGTACTTCCTGGAGGGAGCGAAACTTGCATCCTAACTTTGCAAGCAATTTTCACGGCCAGCGCCGCATACGGGGCTCACAGTTGACACGTACTCCACAATAAACTCAACTGCGTTATTATGTTAAGGTGAATCCTGGAAATAACTTACCTGCGGCGTGGCCGGAGCGGTTCTGTCTTCTGTTTACACATAGGCACTCTCCACAAGAATGTGCCATGATGTGCACGCACACTGCAAAGCTAGACCACAACACAAAAACTGATAGCTAAGAAAAGCACAGTAAATGGGGAAAGGGCCCGACTTGTTTTTCACTGCGACTCCATAAATCTGCAGGCTTGCGCATGTACACCCATGTCTGGCATCATACAGCCTGAATCGCAACGCCACCCGGAACACTGGCGCTTAGGGCATACTTTCTTGCCATACTAGCGAGGGGTGTCAGGGCCAAAGAATGCTTTGCCACAATGCTGCTGTAGACTCACGCAAACAGGTACATAACCCCACGGTGCTAGCACGTGAAGGGACGCTTCTTCACCGCTTCTCTAAGCTCATCACATACGTTTGTATCGGCAAACACCTGACTCCAGCCAAGGCACGCAATGCACGCACAAGCTTAATACCAACTAGAAAACGATGCAGATGGCTGCATGGGGCCTCTCTGTCGAAATGTTTTTCGGTGCGATACCAACGGGGGTAGAAGGTGCTCATGCGGCGCGTTTCAGATTGAGTTCCTGCTTCCTGCTTCCATTTGCCGACACTGCTGGAGTCCCGAAAGGCCATTGGCATGAGATTCCCACTTCGACGAAAGATAAACAGCGACATTCATAAATTGCACCTAATCCGAAAGCAAAACAACATGTCGAAACTTCCCAAGCAGGCACTGCGACATTGGCTTTCTTTCGTGTTACCCAGAGAGGCAGCCAACGTTCTATGCACTCTGCCTCTTCCTATGTGTTTGTATCCCGGATTTACACAATTATCCTTTGCCGTGCCCGCACCCGCTGCCCAACCACTGCTATTCGCACTGTCCGCAGAACGAGTGTCACAACACATGAAAAGGCTGATCGCCGATGCTGCTAAACGTTAGACCCAATCCACTGCCTAAGCGTAATCCTGCAACCTATCTTTGCAGATAAACTGCGTCACCAACCCACTGAGAACGTTGTTGTGTTAGACACAGTCCCGCAAGCGCATGCTTCACAGCAAAAATACAAGGTTCAAATATCTAATGAAGAGAGGAACGATTCAAACAAAATGAGCTTTCACACGCCACACCGCAACATAGACGCGCCCCCATGCGCAAACGCATCCATGCCTGCGTTCATGCAAGCCGAGATAGTCCCGCTCAGCACAAAAACTTGTTAGGCGTACGTGAGAATTTAACTACTCGTTCTAACCGATGAACGGCTCGCATTCCTGCAGCAATGGATAGTTGCAATCTGCATACTTTCTGGCCGAACAGCAAACAATCGCAACGTGGAGAAGGCTTACCTACACGGTCGTCGTAGACGCACGGACACAAGCTGGGTGATCTCGCAATGCTCACACCTGCAGGTACGTCCGCCCTTCGCCAAATACTGCGTCTACGCCTATTGGCAGAAGAAACGTACTGCAACCATGACAAACGATAAACAATCCAAGAGCAAGCTAAACACAGACTTCGCGGATACATGGAGAGTTCGTGCAAAGTCCCTTCTCGTTAAGGAACCAACGGACAGGGAAGATATTCAAGACGTACTTAAGTGCTACCCCTTTGCTGTGATATGCCGAGTAAGAAAACCAATCAGTTCCATTTTCACCAACTGCGGATATGTCGGGCCAAAGCGCCTTGACTAATGTGCCCTAAGGGAGTTCACCCGTCGGCTGCCACTGCAGGGCCGTGTGCTGTTTGTGCTGCCCAACAGCAGCAAAATTAGCTATGGGTCTCGCCTTTTACGCAAACGCCAAGGGCTCTGATAGATTCGCGTTCGCCGCTGGCAGCGCTTCGCTATTCCCCTTATCCGCTGAACGGCAACCATAATAAATGACGGGGCTGGCAGCCACTACAGCTAGACGCTCAATACCAATCGCCCTCTGTTGGCTGTTGAATCTAAGAGCCCGCTGCAATGCACATATACTGCCTAACCAATTCACTCAGCTGGTGTGCAATGCCAGATTGTGTCTCGCAAGCGGATATCGCAGCTCTAAACCCCCCAGTCTGAGGAACACCGATTACAGCGACAAGCAATTGGGTTCACTTCTAGAAGCGCATTGGGAGGGAAACAGCATGCGAGCTGAGTAACTGTTAACACTTGTGCGATCCCTCAGCACGTTTCGCAGGCGCTGCTCACAGTGCTCCTAACACCCCCCTCAGCAACTTCGCAACTGCTGACCTGCACTGTGCACATACTTCCTGGGCCACATCGCACGTGGTCAGAACAGACGAAGCTAAATGCACACTGCAAATGCAGATATGCATTAGCGAAATGGATACCCATTCAATCTACGTAGCCTGCACTCCAGTAAGCTATGCGTTAGGACACTGCCCGCCATTTTTTGTACCCCCTAGCAGATTGCCACCAGCAGCACAAGGCGCCGGGGTCCATGAGGCATGCGCATGCGTCTTAAATCGCTCCTCGTTAAATAGTTAGTGGCACGCAAATCGCTTCCAACCTATGGAAAACCCCGCGAGCGAGCAGAAGACTGCACCGTTTATGACGCGTCAAAGGCCATGACAGTGCTCACTACATAAACATTTCAAGCAAAATCCGCAAATTGACCGAACACAAATGACACGCCCATAAATTGCATGTACTTCAGGAAAACGTTTTCAAACGTTAAACCAACACACGCACCCGCCACACACTACTTGCTGCTTGCTTTGGCATTGCCGTCTAAAACAGCCCGCCCGGCAATGGCGTATCCCTGATTTCGCGCATCGTCCATTTTCCTGTCAGAAAACTCTAATTCGCGAGGATCGCCCTGTAGCGCGCTGAACAGACACTGCTTTACCCAACAATTGCAACAGATTGTAGTGGCAGGCCCTATCTGGTAAATACAGATACAAGCACCACACCACCTCCCTGAAAGAATACCGGAGACGTACCCTGCCATAGTAGAGCTGTGGCCTTGAGGGTGTCTTGCTTCTCCTGCCTGTGCACATTTCCTCCGACGAACACATACGCATCTGAGCAGACAGCTGTGTCTGATTTAGCAAAGTTCCCACGAGGGCATACATGGAATAGCAGCGGCTAGGACCACAGATGCCTCCCATCAGCATGTATCCCAGTCGCAGCCCACGGCGTTTTCTGCAGCCCTCTAACCACGTCCGCAGCCGCTGGTCCAAAGCTTCTGCTCACTTCCTGTGCCATGCAGAAAGCGACGACGACAAACAGGATTGCCAGCTTACATGTGCGTAGGAAAGAGTATTAACTACATACGCCTTCGCACTGCACAACGCTCATGACAACCAATGACTTGGAGAAAAACTGTAAACAATTTACGACCCTCTCAAGCTTATCGCCAACAATAGCATGACGCAGGTGACAGGACGCAACAACGCCCAGTCAAACACGATGAAGGCGCATCATTCGTTACCATTCTTGATATATTTCGTAGCAGTGTGCAACGCCTCTAGTCAACATTTCATGCCTCGCAGAATTCCACACTATCCGAGAAACGTGCGCATCTCGCATAGCTGCATGCAGCTACTAGGGCGTGCACCTTGACAGCTGCCAAGCGCGCAGTTGGGCACGTGCTAGCCGCTTACCCTGAGTGCCGCACGAGCCCATATATCGCTCTAAATGCAAACGACAGCGAATGTTGGGGCCACCTGGAGGCGTTTCAGCGCACAATCTAAGAAATGGAATCTCCTATCTAAACATCCTTTGTGGCGTGACCCCCGGCTACGTAACAATATGCCTGTGACACACTCAAACGGCACCTAATCACAGCGCAAACCTGCACGTGCTTATTACAACCTCTCTCCATCCTTTAGGCTCGTCACGCCGCTGTGATAATCTGGCACCTCGCCAGCCATCTTCCCGGAAACCCGTATAGGAAACCGAATAGACAGCGAGTATGCATATCCTTCACCATTCAATACAACGCACTCTGGATATTCATGATGAGCCCTCTTCGCCACATCGCGACCGCAAACGCGCGCACGCAAAATGCATGACTCACGATGCACGCCTTGCAGGTCCCCTTGCTCTCCGCCAGATACTGTGTACACCACTATCGGAAGACAAAGGCAATTTTAACCAGTGCATGCCAACAAAGCGCAAGCTCAGCACCAACTGCAAAGAATGGTACTAGTCGCATGGCGCGTTCTTGTTGAATCGCTTCTTGCTGGAAGGCCAGCCAGAATCGAAACGTTCATGGCAAACGGGAAGATGCACGCGCATGCAAACGGAAAATTTGATTCCCAGTTAGCTCTGGCAAATATGTTGAAGCGCTACTACCACCTTGCCGTTGGATGCCCACCTCCGACGAAGTACAAAACCATTAATAAACTGCACGCACTACGGACCCAAACCAGCTCATGTAGTCTCGCCTCAACTGAGGCACCCGCGTGCACTACATTTTCCGCTTTCTTCTCTTGCTGAGTACTTACAGACTGAGAAACAGGCTCCGCAACTTTCAGTGCTATCGCTCGGCCTCTGCAGGCCCCTTTCTCCGCAAAACTAATACCATCGTACTTTATCGCTCTGTTAGCGACGGCTAATAATAATAAGCATTAAACACTAATCACCGCGCAGTAGATGCTTCCTCCTACCGCATACTGTGCCGCATATATAGTGCCTGGCTAATTCATCGACGTACCCTGTAATGCCATGCCCAGCCTCACAAGCGCGTACTGCAGCCCTGGAACACCTCGCCTTAGTGGATACTAACAGAGTAATAACAGAACCATAACAAATTCCCACACCCTCCTACATCGCAAATTCATCAATTTCCCACGCATCCACATACCTATCCGTTTCCGCCACTAGGGAACCAGAGGTGCGAGTGCAGATATCCGCCCCGAGCGCGTGAGTGTGTTTCTGCGTGCGTACCTCCTGCGCAAAGCAGCAACCCATAGTAACGTCACAGAAGGCGTCGCCATACCGTCGTCACTTACACGCACACGGAACAATGCATAAAGGGATGGTGCTTGCAATCGGTGTCCTCTCGCTCTGCCGCAAATGTTGTGTAAACCCCTAACCGCAGACACAGGTAATTCCAACCAGGGCATAAGAACCAAGCGCAAGCTCAGTACCAACTGCAAGACAATGCTGCTGGCTGCGCGGTGCGCTCTTGTGGAACAGCGCCTTGTAAAGTAGAAGAGAGTCAAAAATGCCACGGACGTACGCAAAAGAGATACGGGGGTGCAGATGGAAGACCTACTTCTCACTTGCCTCTCACAACCATGCTGGTGTTCTACGAATAGCTTGCCGTTAGCCGCCCAGCTCGAGAAAACGGCAGTAATACAATTAAACTGCTTGCACGCCGGGTCCAAACACCTCAAGAAATTCCTCCGAACCTAAGGCGCCCATCTGCACTACAACCTCCACCTTCGCTTGTTACCGCGTATGTACACATTGAGCTACGGATTCAGCCCTCTTTCGTGCAATCGCTGTGAGTATTTAGACACTTCGTGTCGTGCTGGTTCCATCCTCCACAGAACAACTACCGTCATATATAACAGCGCTTCTAGCCAATGCTAGGAAGCCTTCGACACAAATCGCCCAGTAGTCGATACGTCCTCCTACCGCATGCTGCGCTGCACATCTACTGCCTGGCCAGTTCGCTGAGGCCGCTTGCAATGGCACTCCCTGCCTCCCAAGAGCATATCGCTGCCCCAGAACACCCAGCCTTAGCAGATGCTAACGGACGGATAGCCACGCCAAAATGAACTGAAGCACCTTCCCACACCGCAACCCGCTCACGCTATTTTCACGCTACCACATACTCCTACGTTCCTCGAATCAGATGAGCTGTGATGAAAGTGCAAACAAACGCGTGGGAAACAAGAGTGCGTTTCTGCGGGCCTACTGCCTGCGCAAAGCAGCCACCTGTCATAATGTCGCAGAAGGCTTCGCCAAATCGCCCCAACAAACATGCACACGCAAAATGCACAACCCAACGATAGTTACAATCCCTCCCCCCATCCGGGTCTGCCGGACACTGCCTACACCCCTGACGGATCACACAGATAATTTCAAGAACGGCAAATGAACAAAGCGCAAGCTTAACACCAACTGCAAGACCGTGCTGCTAGCTGAGCGGCCCCATATGGCCGCTCTTTTTTTCAAGCCCAGCGGGACTCAAAACGTTCTAGATGGACATGAGAATTCATTCGCGTGCAGACGAGAGATCTGCTTCCCACATGTCGCCCACAACTATGCTGGAGTGCAGCATAGCTAGAGTGCTATGAAGCATTTCCCGTCAGATGACCAGTTCGAAGGAACAGCAGCGACGCATTCATCAATTGCACCTGTGTCACTCAGGCCGATTGCAGTGTAAGGCTCTGCCTTGCAAACGCATGTATGAACGGCGGGAAGCCCTGCCCAGTTAAAACAAATGGCATGGCTAGACGGGAACCACCTCCTACTTCTCAGTCTGCAGCTTCATAAACGCTCATTGACATGTCTGCATCCATGCCTGCTCTCAAAGGCGCTTTTACGCAGTAATATCCAAACTCCAATCAAACAAGAGAACTTCAGTTCGTGCGCATCAGACGCTCAGTACACACTGTGGTTTTTGCCCAGCGTTCCGCATGTACACCACGCTGGCTCCTTCCGTGCTCACTGCCTGGCCAAACCAGCAAACCACACTGCAGCGCCAGAGAAGGCTTCCCTTGGTTGCCACAGTAGCAGCACGCATGCAAACTGATCAGCCACGCGATGCTCATGAAAGCAAACCAGCTAGCTCGCCGCCTGCGAATCCGCATACGATGTTCAGAAGAAGCAGCTGAAGTCAACGAAGGCAAGCGGACCAAGTCCAACCTCATCATCAACTGCGGGACGATAGAGATGGATGAATAGAGCCATCTTGTTGAACCGCATCAAGCTGGAAGATTAGAGGAACTCGGACATGTTCAAGACGGGCTTAACACATCGCCGGCGGCGACCTGATCGAAGGACTGCTCCCCCATCGTTTCGGCGTCCCATCCAGTGGTACTGTGCACGCTTTGCCCTCAGACGCCGAGCTCAAAAGAAAACTCGTGACACATTCATAAACTTCTCATAAATCGACTTCAAGGCAACCAAGCTAATATTGCCAAGCCAGAAACACCCGCCTGCCCTACACTTTCTACTTTTATTTGTGTTGCCCAATAGCTGCACAAAGAGTAAGGAAACCTGTGTACGTCGCATCGCTATCCGCTGCCTCCCCTCGCCATGCCCGTTCTTCGAAGAACAACTGCTAGCGAAACCCAACGAGAAGGCTGTCAATAATACTTAGAACCACAACAATTCTAACAGTAGTAGGTGCTGCCTCCTACCATGTATTGCGCTGCACAAGTGCTGCGCCACCTGCATACGGTGATGCAAGCCAGACTCAGTTTGGCAATCGCACACTGCAAAGCTGGACCACATCGCCCGAGTTAATACCGAAAAAGAGCATGGTAAAGGCAGAACGGGCCCGACCTGGTTTTTACACGGTGACTCCATAAATCTGTAAGCTTGCACATGTACACCCATGTCTGGCATCATACAGCCTGAATCGCAACGCCACCCGGACCACTGACGCTTAGGGCATACGTTCTTGCCAAACTGGCAAGGAGACTCAGGGCCATAGAATGTTTTGCCGCATTGCTGCCGTAGACTCACACAAACAGGTACATAACCCCATGGTGCTAGCACGTGAAGGGGCGCTTCTTCATCGCTCCTCTCCTCTAAGCTCATCATACGTTCGTATCGGCAACTACCTGACTCCAGCCAAGGCACGCAATGCACGCGCAACCCTGAGCCCAACTGCAAAACGATGCAGATGGCTGCATGGGGCCTCCATGTCGAAATGTGTTTCGGTGCGATACCAACGGGGGTAGAAGGTGCTCATCCGACGCGTTTCAGATTGAGTCCCTGCTTCCTGCTTCCATTTGCCGACACTGCTGGAGTCCCGAAAGGCCATTGGCATGAGATTCCCACTTCGACGAAAGATAAACAGCGATATTCATAAATTGCACCTAATCCGAAAGCAAAACAACATGTCGAAACTTCCCAAGCAGGCACTGCGACGTTGGCTTTCTTTCGTGTTACCCAGAGAGGCAGCCAACGTTCTATGCACTCTGCCTCTTCCTATGTGTTTGTATCCCGGATTTACACAATTATCCTTTGCCGTGCCCGCACCCGCTGCCCAACCACTGCTATTCGCACTGTCCGCAGAACGAGTGTCACAACACATGAAAAGGCTGATCGCCGATGCTGCTAAACGTTAGACCCAATCCACTGCCTAAGCGTAATCCTGCAACCTATCTTTGCAGATAAACTGCGTCACCAACCCACTGAGAACGTTGTTGTGTTAGACACAGTCCCGCAAGCGCATGCTTCACAGCAAAAATACAAGGTTCAAATACCTAATGAAGAGAGGAACGATTCAAACAAAATGAGCTTTCACACGCCACACCGCAACGTAGACGCGCCCCCATGCGCAAACGCATCCATGCCTGCGTTCATGCAGGCCAAGATAGTCCCGCTCAGCACAAAAACTTGTTAGGCGTACGTGAGAATTTAATTACTCGTTCTAACCGATGAACGGCTCGCATTCCTGCAGCAATGGATAGCTGCAATCTGCATAATTTCTGTCCAAACAGCAAACAATCGCAACGCGGAGAAGGCTTACCTACACGGTCGTCGTAGACGCACGGACATAAGCTGGGTGATCTCGCAATTCTCACACCTGCAGATACGTCTGCCCTTCGCCAAATACTGAGTCTACGCCTATTGGCAGAAGAAACGTACTGCAACCATGACAAACGATAAACAATCCAAGAGCAAGCTAAACACAGACTGCGCGGATACATGGAGAGTTCGTGCGAAGTCCCTTCTCGTTAAGGAACCAACGGAGAGGGAAGATATTCAAGACGTACTTAAGTGCTGGCACTTTGCTGTGATATGCCGAGTAAGAAAACCAATCAGTTGCATTCTCACCAACTGCTGATATGTCGGGCCCAAAGCGCCTTGACTAATCTGCCCGAAGGGAGTTCACCCGTCGGCTGCCACTGCAGGGCCGTGTGCTGTTTGTGCTGCCCAACAGCAGCAAAATTAGCTATGGGTCTCGCCTTTTACTCAAAGGCCAAAAACTCTGATATATTCGCATTCGCCGCTGGCAGCGCCTCGCTATTCCCCTCATCCGCTGAACGGCAATCGTAATAAATGACGGGGCTGGCAACCACTACAGCTAGACGTTCAATATCAATCGCCCTCTATTGTCTGTTGAATCTAAGCGCCTGCTGCAGTGCACACATACTGCCTAACCAATTCACTCAGCTGGTGTGCAATGCCAGATTATGTCTCGCAAACGGATATCGCAGCTCTAACCCCCCAGTCTGAGGAACGTCGATTGCAGCGACAAGCAATTGGGTGCACTTCTAGAAGCGCATTGGGAGGGAAACAGCATGCGAGCTGAGTAACTGTTAACACTTTGTGCGATCCCTCAGCACGTTTCGCAGGCGCTGCTCACAGTGCTCCTAACACCCCCCTCAGCAGCTTCGCAACTGCTGACCTGCACTGTGCGCATACTTCCTGGGCCACATCGGACGTGGTCAGAACCGACGAAGCTAAATGCACACTGCAAATGCACATATGCATTAGCAAAATGGATATTCATTCAATCTGCGTAGCCTGCACTCCAGTAAGCTATGCGCTAGGACACTGCCCGCCATTTTTGGTACCCCCCTAGCAGATTGCCACCAGCAGCAAAAAGCGCCGGGGTCCATGAGGCATGCGCATGCGTCTTAAATCGCTCCTCGTTAAATAGTTAGTGGCACGCAAAGCGCTTCCAACCTATGGAAAGCCACGCGAGCGAGCAGAACACTGAACCGTTTATGACGCGTCAAAGGCCACTACAGTGCGCACTACATAAGCATTTCAAGCGAAATCCGCAAATTGACCGAACACAAATGAAACGCCCATAAATTGCACGTACTTCGGGAAAACGTTTTCAAACGTTAAACCAACATACGCACCCGCCACAGACTACTCGCTGCTTGATTTTGCCTTGCCGTCTAAAACAGCCCGCCGGGCAATGGCGTATCCCTGATTTCGCGCATCGCCCATCTTCCTGTCAGAAAACTCCAATTCGCGAGGATCGCCCTGTAGCGCGCTGAACAGACACTGCTTTACCCAACAATTGCAACAGAATGTAGTGGCAGGCCCTATCTGGTAAATACAGATACAAGCACCACACCACCTCCCTGAAAGAATACCGGACACGTACCCTGCCATAGTAGAGCTGTGGCCTTGAGGGTGTCTTGTTCTCGTGCCTGTGCGCGTTTCCTCCGACGAACACATACGCATCTGAGCAGACAGCTGTGTCTGATTTAGCAAAGTTCCCACGAGGGCATGCATGGAATAGCAGCGGCTAGGACCACAGATGCCTCCCATCAGCATGTATCCCAGTCGCAGCCCACAGCGTTTTCTGCAGCCCTCTAACCACGTCCGCACCCGCTGGTCCAAAGCTTCTGCTCACTTCCTGTGCCACGCAGGGAGCGACGACGACAAACAGGATTGCCAGCTTACATGTGCGTAGGAAAGAGTATTAACTACATACGCCTTTTCTCTGCACAACGCTCATGGCAACCAGTGATTTGGAAAGAAACTGTTAACAATTTACAATCTTCTCAAGCTTATCGCCAACAATAGCATGACGCAGGTGATAGGACGCAACAACTCCCAGTCAAACACGATGAAGGCGCATCATTCGTTACCATTCTTGATATATTGCGTAGCAATGTGCAACTTCTCTAGTCAACATTTCATGCCCCGCACAATTCCACACTATTCGAGAAACGTGAGCATCTCGCAGAGCTGCAAGCAGCTACTAGGGCGTGCACCTTGGCAGCGGCCAAGCTCGCAGCTGGGCACATGCTAGCCGCTTACCCTGAGTGACGCACGAGTCCATATATCGCTTTAAATGCAAACGACAGCGAATGTTGGGGCCACCTGGAGGCGTTTCAGCGCACAATCTAAGAAATGGAATCTCCTATCTAAACATCCTTTGTGGCGTGACCCCGGGCTACGTAACAATATGCCGGTGACACACTCAAATGGCACCTAATCACAGCGCAGACCTGCACGTGCTTATTACAACCCCTCTCCTTCCTTTAGGCTCGTCACGCCGCTGTGCTAATTTGGCATCTCGCTGGCCATCTTCCTGGAAACCCGTATAAGAAACCGAATAGACAGCGAGCATGCATATCCTTCACCATTCAATACAACGCACTCTGGATATTCATGATGAGCCCTCTTCGCCACATCGCAACCGCAAACACGCGCACGCAAAATGCATGACTCACGATGCACGCCTTGCAGGTCCCCTTGCTCTCCGCCAGATACTATGTACACCACTATCGGAAGACGAAGGCGATTTTAACCACTGCATGCCAACACAGCGCAAGCTCAGCACTAACTGCAGAGAATGGTACTTGCGGCATGGCGCGTTCACAAGCACTCTGCCACTGCTTGTGAGCCCAATCCACAGATCGGTCGTACCTGCTGAGAAACGAAAGCCCTAGACTCCCACAGCGCTGACCAATGTAAGAGAATCCCAAACACGTCTCCTATCACATACCCTGTCGCCAAACATTGCAGTCATAGGCAAACACTCACACTGGTCCATCGTCCGACTATAGTCCTCCTCTCCCTCCACTTGTCCTTGCCGCACCTCCCTCACAGCTCGCTTCCAAGCCTGTTAGGGCTTATCGCGCCATGCATACCACACACACAAGCACTCTAACACTGCTTGTGAGCCCAATCCACAGATCGGTCTGCTGAGAAACGAAAGCACTAGACTCCCACAGCGCTCACCAATGTAGGGGAATCCCAAACACGTTGCCTATCACATACCCTGTCGCCAAACATTGCAGTCATAGGCAAACACTCACAC
>CAJFCZ010000165.1:0-22867 GCA_904066245.1 Eimeria sp. OTU-Y
TATTTATATACAGAATTTGAGTTTTTTTTGTTTGTATGTATAGATGATTTAATAAATCGAATGAATTATTGAATTTGAATTTACTGGATCCACTAAGGACGCTATAGGTTTCGAAGCTTTTTTCAGGTAGCGCATGCACATTGCCAAAGGCTTGCAGAGTTCTTAGCAAATTCTTTTCTTGTATTGGCGGTAAGGGTGGAGAGTAGTAGCATGTTGACGCCTGGCCAGTTGAGCATAAAACACTTGTCATAATACGAGCAATATTTAAGTTAAATTGACATATTAGATAGCAAAGATACACCCCAGCGCAGGCAGAAACAACTAAAGGGCCCGGCTTAGTAATTTTGTCAGCTGCCCCCCTCAAGCTTTCCAGTACTTCCACTGCCTGCCAAGGCTTCACTGTCAGAAATACTATACCGTTCGGTGCCCAATTTAACACCTAAACAGATATTCACAAACCAACACACAACCCTAAACCCTAAACACACAAATACAGAAGAAAATACTTAAAAAATCAGAAAATTGGCTGGAATGAAGGCGAGAAAACGGGAAGATCCGCTGAAATAAAGGCGAAAAACGTGAAGAAAGCGAAGAATGCAACAGGGAGAATACGGAGGAATACAGCATCGATAAATGCAGAAAAACAAATAATAATATATTCAGCACTCATTTAATTTTAAAAATATGGAAAGAAAGAAAAGGAAGAGGGTTTCGTTGCTAGCTCATCGTTAAGGTATTGTATCTGGCCGTAAGATATCAGGAAATCTGTATGACACATCCATAGAGTGAAGTGTGTAAATGGAATACCCATGAATTCGTATTTCTTTTTTATACACAGTAGGTGAATAATCATTCTTTCATATACTTATTTCTGAAATATATTCATAAAATACAGCAGCACTCGCCTCCTCATTCGTCGCCGACGAATATCCCAGTGAACGGACAGCCTTGGCAGAGGCCTCCGTAAGTGTGCTCATACAAATATCTTCACGTGTGCAAACCCCCGCTCGGATTAAACCCTCGGCCATGGCCTTAGCCAATTTGCCTCCCCCCAGAAACCCCACTCGAATTGCTGCAGGCAAACACAGCGAAATGGCTGCCGATGGGGGGCTGCGGGCTGGAGGGATGCAGCAGCAGAAGACTAAACATACATAAATACTGCAAACTGAACAGAAAAAAAACAAAGAAAGACTCACTTGATGAACCTTCAGCCATCGTGGAGACCACAACTACAGCAGGAGGGTCTCGGGAAACTTGAGCCTGGCGGACAGCCTTCGCCGAGTCTTCCAGAAAACAGGAAGCAGAAATAAAAAACAAACAATAATTCACACCCTAAACACTAAACCCTATTAAAAAAACAATAATTCATATCCTAGAAGCTAAACCCTACTCCCGTTGCAGCAACACGCAGTACGCTACGCGGAAGTAATCAGCTGGGTTTAGGGTTTAGCATAGACGGCTCGACGAGCACCAAGCATGAAGCGGTTGTCTCGGACTCTACAAATAATATTTTTTCTAAATCAAGAAAAAACAATTTTCTCTATTCAACAAATGGTTCAGAAGGAGAAGTTCCCTTCAACAAGCAGCGCCGCTTCACCTGCCCTGGAAACAGAGTTAGTCAATGGTACCCCCCTATCATTCTGATTTTTGTCTTGATGTACACAGGGGTCAGCTTATGAATTCTACCTTAATCAACTGAAACACTCAAAATATACTGGATTGTTGGTTAATCCGCGGGAAAGCTCGAAAAATATAGAGGTCTTTGTCCCAGTCTACGTGCAGGTTCGACACACTGCGAGATATGCATTTCTCACCTCCCTACATGCGGGCTCCTGAAGGCCAAGTAATTATTAGATAATGGTCAAAGCCTCTAGCCTCTACTGCATGCATCGTCAGGAGGATTGGGTTTGCCTGCAGGGAGGTCGCCTTACAGAAAAAGTTATAACGAGGTCTACTACAGTTCAATTCATGGCAGACCCCCACCGCTGAGCCAAGCTCCAGGCGGCTCTGCTGCTCTAAACATGAAAGGTGAAAACTATTGGGGAGGGCATCTGCCCTTTTAACCCTCATATAAAGCATTTTGACTTTATTTCAGCTCACGACTATAGCGCGGGTCCTTGGGCATATCCAAGGACTCTCATGAACTGCAATAGGTTCAAAATAGCCAATATGAGAATTTCGAAAAGGTTCTTAAAAAGCTTCTCAACTCCCTTCTCGTTCCCAGCGCCCTCAGAGACACTGGCGTAAGAGCTTGTGACTGGTGCGAGGTGAAGAGCACCAGCCTTGGCAGTACTACAAAGGCAGCCCCATATGCAAACACAACCAAGCTCCCTTTATATCCAGTCTGTGAGTAACAGCACTTCAGACCTAGGCTGCAGCCCCCCACAGGCAATCCAGCGTCTGCCCCATGCCTCCATAATAAGCCGCCCGCCCTCTTGTGCCCTGCCGACGCTGGGGACCCCCACAAGAGAGAAAAGAACAAAAGACCAAACGGTGAAGAAGGGACGAACTGCATCAAATCTTGCTTCGTTTTGATTGTGGTCCCACTTCAAAAACTCGTGATCCGCATGCCGACCCCCACCAATCAGCATATTTCCCACAAGAGAGAAAATCAAGCCATTGTGGCGTGTACTGGCAATACAGCCGCAAAGACTCCATCTCCACTGTGGCGGAGTATTTATGAGATGCTGTCCATATATTCCATGTAACTCTGCGTGGTTCGCGGTGGTCACGTTGTAGTCTATGTTAAGCCGCTTCACGAATTCTCTGTAGAAGGCGCTAAAAACTTCGGAGCCCTGTCACAGTGACTGTATCGGTCGAAAAACCGAGGGGCTTCCGCAGAATGTTAGTGAGTAGCTCTGCCCTTTTCTCTGCTGTAATTGAGCCCGGATAGGGGATAAACTGCATGCGCTTGCTGCTTCTATCAACGACTACGCAGATGCTATCGCTGCCTCTAACGGATGATAAGCTTACTATGAATGCCCTTGCGAGAGCTCTCCATAATCGTTCGTCGTAGCAGAACAGTGTGGAACACAGCATCTGAGAGTGTTCAGCTGCTCTTACGCCCGGTATTCTGTGTAGGGATATATTGCTTCGCTGACGGAAGCATCCTAGGCCACCAAAATGAACTTAAGACTCACACAACTGTAGTATTGACCCAGCCGTGTCCCAAACGTATGGTTGTGCAACTTATGGTTGTGCATTTTACGTAAAGCGCCTGTACGAAGTGCAACTAGAATGCGTGATCGGCGGAGCCGACGCCCCCCCTGGTACCGTAAGAGATCATCGCCCAAGGCTGTAGCGCTTAATTAGCCATCCGCTGTTGAGTTTAGAGAAAAAAACGCAGCCCCATGAGTATCTGAAGAATAAGTAGAGCACAATGGGCAGCACTGGGCTTCGGTTATCCGGTTAATGGTGGGTCTCGACGGAGCGTTCTATCGACAGTTTTCCTTGCTCAATTGTTCTCCACTTTGCCATTGCCTGCTCCCTTACAGACCTGGAGTAGACGTGCATCGTAAGGCATGTTTGAAGGCATCCGTGCTCCGGGTACGCTCCAGAATCCTGCAATATTTGCATAGGTGAATCCACAATTGTATTCTGCTCCCTCATAATAAAGAAGGTGCCAGTAACAGTCGTGGGACTTCCGGTTTGTTCTGAATGCTGACATGCAAGTCAAGAGAACGCAGGAACTCTTCCACCTCCTCCGCATCTTGGCGCCTGTCGTATCTGGACAGTGATCAGAGGCGGAGGCATTAAATATGAATAATTCTCCCCACAAAAAGGCCTATAGTCTAGAAATCTAGCTGGTTTTCGCTCTGGTAGCTTGTCGACCCCTACCCTACCCACCAGAGGGTAGATCGTGGTAAGACTGCATAGTGCAATAGGAGAGACGATTGAAGTTTTGACGCAGATTTTTGGGGGAGCCTCGAAAATTTTGTAGATATATACGTATATACTTCCTAAGCACCTCTGTTAATAAGCACTCCCATGCAGCAGGTCTTGCTGCTTTGCTGTGTAGTTCCTCAATCACGCTTGCCCCTATGAGCCATGCGGTGCTACCCAATCTGACCAAGGTCGTTGATCCTATTAAGGAGCATTCGTGAGTTGCGATGGAGCCAAAACACATAAGATGAGAGTCGGCAAATGTTCCTTAAGAAATAGTCCATACAGGCGCAGGCTCTTCACGTACACCGGCGTAGGGGCATTCACCGTGCGCGAGAGGATATAGCCTGAAAAACGTTGCAGTGCGCCCTGCCACAACTGGTGCTACAGGACACACAAATGTGCAATCACAACGAAGGCCCGTTTGAAGGGTGCATAACACAGCAGACAATTGACAATCATGTAACTGATAGTCTAAATCCAGTCTGCGGGCAAGTAAACGTATCCGTGTCAGATCGAATAGACCTTGCTGCAACGCTACACTTGCATCTCACTGCGATCGTCTCATAAATACAGGGCCACATTACAGATACCAAATATAAGCACTCCAAATACGCATTGGGCAGGGTGTTATAACACTGCCATTCCATGATGTTTGTCAGAATGAAAACGGGATCCCGATCCCAGCTCTATATAAGAACAGGCTATGTGCAGGCATATCTTTCATTGATCCCAGTTTTTAACAAAGAAATTCCACCTAGAAGCATAATTTCAATTGATCGCAGTTAAAGAGGAAATGTTTATGTACATGCACAACTTGAATTGTTAAAAACCGGGCACAAGTGCGTATCCCGATTGGTAGAACCCCTAGCACGAGATATTTTCGCTGTGGGAGAAATTAGCAGTAAATTTCGAACTGCCTACTGGGTGCCTTCTAGAAAAATAGACTCAATTTGGAATTGTAATGGTAGGATGCTGGCGTTTACCTGCTCTCACCTCTGCAGCTCGCTCACTCCCAGTGGCGTTGAGCGCATGCTCAGATACGTAGCCCCATTTCGACTGCACGCGGTTGAACTTTCCACAGTACACCGCATATTTACATTTCTATATTTACCTTTCTGTTAATTTGATTATTTAAGCTTCATGCAACTCTGCGTACCCGAAAATGGACGGGCAGCTTGCTCCCGCTGAGACGATGGTTTCCAAGGAACCACAGCAGGAGCAAAGCCACCGCGTTTCGTCTTCGGTGGCTGGGAAAGCTGACCCCAATCCCTCTCGGAAACGATCTCGATTGCAGTCTTTGATGTTTTTGGCTGCGGGATTGGCTGTGATTCTTGCAATGCATAGAAGGTCGGCTTCTCGCTTGGAGCGAAACGTCTCGAGCTTAGCCGAAGGGGATGATCCGCAAGAGCAGGGGCTACAGCGTGATGAGTGGGGCCTGCTTTCACTTGAACAATTTGAACAGACACTTTCTCCCAAGCTTAAGGAGGGCAAGGAGGCACTAGCTAATTGGGCTTCTGAATTCTTCTGTGGCGACGTCAAAAGCCCCCTAGCTGAGGGTCATCAGCGTGCCATTGCTAGAGCCCTTTCCAACGGCTCCAAGGATACCTTGGTTGGGATGACTATGGTTCTTCAGAAGACTGAGCCGTTTAACTGGAGCACTACAGATAGGCCTCTGCCTCAAATGCTGCGAATTACGAAGGTTTTGGACTATTACCGCTGGAATTTGTTGGTAAATGCGGAAGACGTCGTGACGAAGCATGAGTATTCCATTAGTATCCCCATTATTAGTAAGAGTAAAGAGGATATCTTCAGCGGAGATGAGATTCAGGAGCACATGCTACAGGCAGCCGTGGAGGAGAGGGAAACAATGCTGCAGGCTTGCGGCAACATATCGGCTGATGAGGTGGGTTCAGAGAAAGGCTTAGCCATCCCACTGTACACAGCCGAAATATCAGGTGTTGATCAAATTCAACCAGTAGAAGATGCAACGATCTATGGTACTGCAGGGGTAATGGAAAAGGTTGTAGGGGACCTCGAACATCTGCGGCATAACGCGAAGGACGTAGAGGAGAAAGCGCGGGAATACATTGCACATCGTTTGTTGCAAATAGTATTGAAAGTTGAACACTCAGGAGTTGGCCATCTTCAACTTGATTGGAATTCCTTCTTCTTGCATGAAGATGGTTCATTCTTCTTGGGGAATTTCGGTAGTGGCGCTCCTTTCGGAGATCCGATATCCCCTGCAAGGGGTATATTAACGTTGACCCCTGAACCTAATATGATGTACCACTTCGCTAATACTTCGGAATTTGTGCCTGAGGCTAAAACAAATATGTGGAACCTCGGGGTTCTTCTTTTCCAGCTCTTTACTGGAAACGAACAACCCTATGTAGATATGGGTGGGGCAGACTGGGCGAAGCATGTAGAAGATATCTCAGAGCAGCTGTTGGTACAAGGCATACGTTCTGAGACTCTCATGCCGCAGTTGAAAGCTTCAAATGTCCCAGAGAGGTGGGCAGAGCTTATTGTCCGTCTTTTGGAGCCCCATAGAGTTAACAGGATAGGAGCCTTTCAAATTCTGAGGGAGTTTCCAGACCTCGTCGACGAAAGTATTGAAGAAGAGAGTACTGATGAAGAGAGTACTGATGAAGAGAGTGATGAGTAAATATTCAATAAGCTGTGATCCACATATTCAACGGCCACAGCTGCCAAGGGAAAGGTTTTTTTGTATGGAGAAGGACCCTTATTGGCTGGTGCAGGCTTGTCGTTGCTTAAACTATACTATGGGACAGCACGCCTTTCTACTGCGTGTACATACGATTTTGTAGACAACTATTTACGTGCAGAAGGCAAGTACTAAAGCCAGAACAACAATTATGCAAAGGTACAGACACTTGTTGACACAGGCACTTGTTCTTCATGTTTCTTGCCAGCCTAAGCTTGGTTTTCTCTGCATTAGGGTGCAAGGGAAACATCTCCTGGTGTCCTTCGAAGCATTTTGATGTTTGCAACTTTGGAATCCTCTTCCCCTTTAGATGACAGTGGGTGTTTGAGATGCATTGGGAGGTCTGAAACGCTTCGGTTGAAATGCCCGCAATAACAATTTGAATTCAGTGATGGATGATAAGATCTGTAGTTGATCTCGCACTTGTAGTGTGCGTCCTTGTCAATGTAGCTTCATAATGTTTGCAGCAGCATGCTTCTACTGCTTGCGAGCGCTTTGATCGAAGCCAAAACAAAACGCTTGTTACATCAGTTGAGGAAATAAAGCATGGTGGACCCTGTGGAGGCTTGCGTAGAGCTTTGCGTGTTCTAGGGCTTCACACTCACAGCTGCGGGGCTGTATTTTCAGACAGCTGTGGGTGGGCTGTGGTAGTGAAGCCCTAGAGACGTACAGCTTTAGACAGAGACTCATCTTGTGGTGGTTCGCATATCTACAGGTCGCTCTCCATTGTGAAGGAGGCGACGGTATTTTGTCTGCAGAGCCCCATGCAAGCACCTTAAAGTTTGCTTCTTTTCAGGGTGTTGCGCATTCACTTGATAATCGCTTGCTCTCCGGAAGAAGCCCCCATTGGCTTTTGGGGCCAATGGGGGCTTGACTATGCTTGTGTGGGGGGTTGTCTTGGGCCATGAGCTGCAGCAGGACTTAATAGAACGCATGACGGGTGCCTCCTGTGCCCCCCAGCTCCATGATCCTAGGCTATTGAGCGCAGGACTCTAGGCCTCAATCAGACATCAGCAATTTTTGGTTTTTACAATTGCTGAGTTTGCACTCTATGTGTGCTCATGATGGCTCTGTGCTAAGGCTGAGGGCTCACGTTGCTTTGCGCATCGCACGGTCCATTGTCCGTGAGACTTCAGCTTTTGAGAGCTCGCTTCTGCCATTTTATCTTTCTAACCAGTCAACTTTGTTGAGTTCAGTTACTTCTCGTTTGTTACAAACAGCAATTTCATAGTTTCCTCCCTTGCCTCTTTACAAGTACTTCAGTACCCCTCGAGCACAGCACAGTACACAGTATTGGCACTGAAAAAATTGTACCGTTTTCTTGTCACCAAACCCACTTGCCGCATAGGAAGGTTACTGTTTCCGTGCCTTCACGGGTGCAGCGTAAACAGCAATCAAATCATCCTTTGAAGATACCAATTCGAGTTACAACCCCCTAAGGTGCATTCGCATTCTTCATAGCATTCACAAGCCCTTTGTGCGCAGCTGCCTCCAGAATTTCCGGGGGGCCTAGTTGTAGGTCAAGGGCTCCCCCCGTGTACATGTTCAACTTGGGTATTTAAACACTGATACGTTTTTATGCATTCTAAATTAATGGTATGCAAGCTGGCAGTATGGAGACTTGGTGTGACACTGCAACGCATCCAACCGCTGCCTAACACTGCTGGTTGGGTCGGGAGCGTTTGTTTGCATTTCTCGCCTGTAGTGTGACCACAGCCCACCGTGTCATGCACGTGCGGCATGAGGAATTAGAGCTTCAGAAAGGTATTTGTGCGGCCTCGGAGGCAGGAGGGGTGGGCTTGTTCCGACCCAAAAATATACTGATCTACTGAAGGAGATGAACCTGCTGGTGTCTGCATATGTTGCTTCCATTCTAAGCGGCGCCTTCTGGGCATGCTAATGTTGTCCTTTGTAGGCTACCTTACACTTCTGGAAACACTGCAGGGTACTATGCCATGGACGGGGGTCAAAAGTCAAAATGGATATGTAGGTCACTCTGTTGTCAGTATGAGAACCCCCATACATCTCTCTGCACAATGCCAGTAGGCATGGACCAACCACTGCTGCTAGTTGCAAAGGCATTACACAGATGTGCTATGCACTGTACAGCTCAGTATTACTGGGCCAAACTTTATGCCCTTCATCAGTCGCACCACTACTGCTATCAGTGTGTAACCGTGGAGGCCTATCGCCCCTCAGCTGCCTGCTAAGTGAGTCAGTCAGTGGATCGGAAATGCAATGGATGAGTCCTTTGCTAGTTTCCGAATGTCTCGTCTGAGCGTACTGGTGCTTGCTAGTATCGAATCTGGGCAAAGGATGGTCCCCGGCGTCTGCAAATCGACCAAACTGTCAGCAGACTTTCACAAACTGGGGTTCTTGACTGATTTATGGGAAATTATACTCAATGTTGGGGTTCCGATGAGCAGAAGCCATACCGCATACTCAGTGCCGTCCAATGGACGCCACCAACGGCTCGCACGCCGGTGGGAACATGTATATTTGGCCACGCCTTACATTAGATCACTTCTCAGTTATCCCCAAAGTTCAGAATGAAGGAATTTTAAATAAGTAGGCTTATTGAAGGAGCAGCTTAGCTCGCTACTTGGACCCGTCCGTGGGCCCCGTGACCAAGCACAGGTGGCGGAACAGCGCCTGGTAGCCGCTAGTGTACCAGCATGCCACCAATGGTCCATTACGGAGACACCAACTACCCCTCACTTTTAAGTTATGTTTAATTTAGTATAAAACGCCACAAGGGACTTAGTCAAAAGGGGCAGCAGAGACGGCGGCTCGCTGTCCTGCGGTCCCATCTTCCCGCATTTTTTGAGTCCGCTTGAAACGCTGGCTTCTCAACCGCATTGTTCAAAGAGGCACATTCACCTTCAGTCGGTCTCAGAAGTACTCCAAATACAACAGGCACCTGCTAGCTTCTACCAAGCAGATGCCGTCTCCATCATCCCTGCAGACGTCGATGCCAACCGGAAGGGCCTCGTGACCGGGTGCCCGAAGGGCAGGACAGGCGCAAAACTTGCCCAACAGCAGCATTTAAGACCTCGGGACACTCTATACCATATCACAATATCAAGGTGTTATGCTAGACTGGCTTAGACGGAAGACTTTTTACCGACCCTACAGGCACAACGCCAGGAGCCGACGCACCATACGTGCTCCGTATCAGGAAACCATTCCTCCCGCAAGCTGCAGAGGACAACTTAATTCTTCTTTACCTCTCCTTTGAAAACGTTGAGTCCCCTGTAGGACTGTGAAGTGTTTCTCGTCGTCCATCCTGTGGAATGTCACATACATGAGGCTGCAACTTCAAGGATGGCACTCGTTAAGCAAGGAACGGCCAAAGGCCGTAAGCTCAAAGTGGCCGAAGGCACCCCAGAAGGGATGAATCTCGAGCCAGAGTCAATGGAGGAGAGCATCAGGGTCTGCACGCGCATGCGGCCCCTGTTTCCGAAGGAGGTGAGATGGCTGTTCTACAGGAAAACGAATGGAACGAGCACGGTAGAAGGTCCCGACAGAATTAGCGTGTTGTCCGCAAATGTGGGGAGTCTTTCATGAAACTTTGCAAGATTTAACACCCGGGGAGAGGAGTGAATATGTACTGCAGGTGGAGAGCGGCCATATTAAGGCATGGAAGGTGGAACAGAAATCGATGCAGTTGATAGTTGAGCCACCAACACAGGCAGAGCTTGAAGAAAGCCGCCAGGGAAAGACGACTTCATCTAAAAAGGTTGTGGAAAAGACGCAGGCGCAAAAGGATCAGGTGCAACGGTACTACGCGTTTGACAGGTGCTTCGATGACGAAGGTATGCTTTACATGAATAACCTCCAGAAATCATCGTTTCAGTATTTGTATAGGAGCCTAGTGAAGGCGTACCTAGACACCGTAACTGGTGCACCGCAGTGCAGCCTAGGCCCAGCGGCAATAGCAGCCGGCTCTTGGAATTCGCGGCCTCGAAGCATCGTATGCAAGTCTTGAACTTGCCCGTGGTGCTTTTTCACGCAGCGGAAAATGATGAAGTGTTCGCCTATGTAGCGCGAGACATCGTCTTGGACGCTTTTAAGGGGATCAATGGATGCGTCTTCGCATACGGCCAGACTGGTGCGTTTTCCCACGGCATCCCTAGGATGCATGCTCCTCCACTTTGCATCCAGTGATAGGGCAGGATTCCCAGTTTGCAGCCTTGGCTGTGGGCTTGCTTCCTTCAATTGCAGTTCCATCCTCTATTCAACCGTTTTTGTTGGGAGACTATCTTGGTATTTGTGTGACCGTTGACTGGTAATCTCCTCAGGCTCCGGGAAAACGCATTCCATCATGGGCGTGGCAGAAGACCCTGGAATTTTGCCAAGGTCCCTAGCAGAGTTTTTTGACTGCATGTCAGATTCTTCTTTGTTGCGGGAGGAAATGGAAGATGCTGCTGCTGAAAAGGAGGAAGAAACAGGGGAAGCACAACTTGCCTCATCAGAGTCCCGAACCGAGGGCCTAGAAGTAGGGGAAAACCGAGTACGTTTTTTTCCCTTACTGATGTAGTTGAAACGATAGCACATGGAATTATTAGAGACGCTTATTGCAGTCGGTAACCGTAAGCATTTGAGTAAAGTGGATGATGAATTTTCCCGCACGTTTTGCTTTTGGTGCATCAAAGGAATATCTCATGAGGGTTTCATACGTCGAAATATACTTGGAGCGAGTAAACGATTTGCTGCAAGAAGGCCCCCGAGGAGGAGCTATGGAGAACCTTGACGTCAAAGAAGACCCGAAAAAGGGATTTGTAGTGGTTGGACTGCATGAAGAAGCTGTTGCCTCTATGGAAGAAGTGATGAACCTTCTGTCCAAGTGAGCCCGAAGGTGTTCTTTGAAGCCATTGTTTATTTCCGCACGAATGAAACGATGTACACACAGCCTTTGCCGAGGGACACAGCTGCAGCTACGTTGTGGGATGATGGATGGGTGCTGCACTACTTATCCACTTGTCGATGGGGCATTTTCCTTTCAGCCTTCTTGTATGTACCATTTCTGCGCGCTGAGTTTTTTTTAGAGCTGAGCAAAGGCGCCATTTCGCCAGGACGAACTTCAATGAGACTTCTTCAAGGTGATTATCTCCCCTTGTGGCGATATGCAAATAGATTGATCAGGCTGGCGTTTGCTTCTCCATATAGGGGTTGGAAGGAACTTAGTGTTGTGCTGGTTACCCTCTGTATCTGACAGATCCCATGTCGTTTTCTCGATCACGTTGGAGTCCACAAGCACATTTGAGGACGGAACAAACGTCAGCCGGCGCGGAGAACTGAAAATTGTCGATTTGGCAGGCAATGAAAAGGCAGGCAGAGCCTCTGAAGGCGTGGAAAACGCCAAGCTTGTTCTGGAGGAGGGGAAGGCAATTAACAAATCCCTTTTTCTTCTCTCGTATGTCTTAGGCATCCGTGTGAAAACCGGTAGAGCCCATCTCTAGCTAGTGACGGCTTCATGTGACAGTTTGCTCCGTAGGAAGGAAACAGTGTTTACTGTTCACTCGGTGTAGCTAACAATTGCGTGGATGCATTTCAGGGAAGTCATATCTAAGCTGTCGAAGCAGGCACAGCAAGGAGACGACAAGGGAAAGAAGAAGGGGGACAAGGAAGTGTACATTCCATGGCGAGACTCAAAACTCACTCGTCTTCTCCAGGTATGTTTCTTGGGTGAATTCAGCGTTGGAAATGTTGGCAAAGGCTGTCAACAACAACGAGAAAAGCTTTGCCTTCATGGTGTTTAAAATCCAGTTATTATTTTGCCTGTCGCTCCGGTTCTCGCAGAAAGCGCTAGGAGGTAACAGCCGTGCCGCGGTGTTGGTGGCTGTCCACCCATCAAGCCTGTACTTGGACACGTCTTTTTCAACCCTTCGCTTCGCAATGAAGTGCAAGGAGATTAAAAAGAAAGTTTGTGCCAACTTCTTCTCGCCTGAGCAGTCCCTCATTGCACAACAGAAGAAGCTAATTGCAATGTACGGCAGCGGTAGCTCAAGGAAAATTCGTAGTAACCAAGCCATGCCCTCTTATGCTGTCGAGTCCAGAGGAAGTGCGAGGGAGTGGGAGTGCTTGCCCACGGTTGTTTAACAGGTGTGAGGCAGGGAAGGGGCACTTGTGAGTCATTGTGAGCCTTGTGAGTCACTTCAAAGCTCCCAAAATGCATTGTGTATTCAGGCTTCATGCGCAGCTGAAGGAACTGTCGGAAGGAGGGATAGTCCCTGGTTTCGCTTCGCAGAAAAATCCAGAAAATGATGAACAAATTCGAATTCTTAAGGTACGTTCTAGACGGGCAGGCCAACAGAGAGGCATGTTGTGAGGTGCAACTTTTGGCAAATGCTGAGGTACGCTGTGTCGAGGTGCTTGTTGGGTACAGAGTGACTTGGAGAACAAAGTGGCAAAGTTCCAGCAGTTTATCATAAAGGCGACAGCGGCTCCAAATCAACCGGTTTCTGGAGGGGGGCTACAGCGGGCACGTACAATGCGTCAGTAAGCCTGTTTCCACGTCGGCAGCACGACAGTGCGATCTCTGCGTAGAACAAGTGTCTCAGTGTCTCATATCGAATATGCGGGGATTCAACAGGATTTGATGGCTTAAGGGGGGCGTATGCATTGATGCGTTGAGGGAAGTGGAAAGGCCTTGAATTCTGCTGCTGCATGCACTCATTCTCAGGCCATCTGCATTTCGAAGAATGGAAACCCTGGCGGCTGCGCGTTACGGATTACGAGACATTGACGGATTGAATCAAGCTGACTCCGAGGATCCTAGTGTGAGGGCGTCTATGACGCATGCTCTGAGCTTGTTGGATCGCTTTGGCCAGGATATCAAGGGCGATGTAAGGCAACGAGTGGATTTTGTGTATTTGCCCAACTCCTCAAGCACCCTTCCGCGTGGTAGTTTGCCTTGTGTTTGTACGTCCTATGTGTTCTGCTGGATTCGTGCATTTCAGGGATATGGAAGCTTCCAATCTATGTCTAGTGGAGAGACTTCAGGAGGAGGGGTCCTGCGGTTTGAGACCCTGGAACATTCCATTGAGGGGGCAATGCACGAGCTTGAATGCATAGATGATAACCCTCCATCAGCAGACGAAGAGTCGCTGTCTTGTGAAGATTCGTCAGCTAGTGATATTTCCGATCATGAGGCACCAGTAGAAGTACACACAGAAGAAGGCGGGCCTCCCGACTCGCAGCCAGAAGCATTGGCTAGTGAGAGCAAGCCCAAACAACCCAAAAGCGTAACCGTATCTGCAAAAGCCAAGGTCACGCGATTCAAAACAGAGAAAAAGCAGAAAACGAAAGCTGCAAAGACTTCTAAGAAGAGAAAGTCACCCTCTCCCTCCAAGGAACAAAGGGACACATCCCCCGAGCCGCCTCCGGTCACTCCTACGCCGGAGGAACCCGTGGAACAGGAGCGCGACACTGGTGAATCCAAGAAAATCAAGGCCCTAGTCCTAAAGCAGAAGGCAGAGAGGGAAAACTGGGCTGCAAAGCTGAGGAAGGCAAAGGAAATGGGCCTGGAAGTTATATCAAAGGTTCTCTTGTGAGTCAAAGCATTCAAAAATGGATTGGGGCACACTGCTTAGCTTGCCCCTGCTCTTGTGGGTAATTTTCTAGAGGGGTGTCCACCATTGCCGAACATGTGTACGCGGTGTGCTCTACAGTGCTTTGATAATGAGTTGCTCCGCTTCTCGTACTTTTTTCTCAGTCGAATGCAAGACGAAAAGGAGGCACTGGTCAAGTCTAAGAAGCGCACGGCAGAGTTGATGAGCCAGATTCGTCACATATGTGCGTTAATGCATCGGCTGGGCCTTTCAGTGCTCAGCACTGCCTCCACTCCAGCAAAAGGGCAGAACAATGAGTACCTTGCTCGAGATCAAGACAACGAGTCGCTTAAGAGTTTCCTCGACCGCGTTAAAGAAAAGCGGGATGCGGAGCCACTGAAGCTTTCTCTAGGCATTGGGGACCCCGTGGGCCAGGCGGCTAAGGCACAAGGTTTCCCCGATATTGACCAAATAAGCCCTTTGGCATGCGCTGCAATTAGTAGTGCTTTGTCGTAAGTTTGTTTATTTGGAGCACATCACTCAGCACGGAACAAGCAGGCTACCTGTCAGCACCGAACGCAAAACGGATCCCATTGGACATTTTGCTAAAGCGCTATATGTACACACATTAAATAGGAGCAAGAAAATGCTGTAAGACCTTCCAAAGCCTATTTGTGGTACGCTTGCCTCCGTCTGTCCTCATCGCAGACGTGTCATGCTGGCGGAGGTATTAGAAAACACCCGAGAAGATGAGGAGATTCAGCGGACGGGGAGTGATTCTACATCCCAGCCGCCTCCGATGGCTTTAGCTGCGTCGGTCGCATCTTCTGGAACATCTGCTCCAAATGACGAGGTACGCCTCCCCTTTCTGTACATGTATATTCTAAGCGTAGGCACAGGCACTGTTATGCTCTCCAGCGCACAGTCATCCACCAGGGTAGTCAGTGTTTCTCTACGCACAACCCAGACCGTCTGCGTACGAATTTTGGCGCAGCCAACTACCCCAAGGGTCCCTCAGAGCGAGGAGGAGGCGGTCAGTGCGTTGGAACTGATTTTGACTAAAGCAGCTCCCGCTGAGAGCAGCAAGGAAGCAGTTGATGAAGAAACAGCCCAGGTGAGCCTCCCTCCTTCCCCCCCCGTTAGCTGGCCAGAAATCGTCTGCGCGCAAAGCAGCCTTGTATTGGCTTGAATGGCCAGCACTTTTGTCCATACACACTGCGGGTTCGGTTCGGGGAAACAGGGGAGCTTGCTGGTATCTTACCCCTAATTTGATTTATGTGTGCTGTCCAGATGGTGGAAGGCAAGAAGGAACAGACGCTTGAATCCATTTTACAACTCCTTCCCCCCTGGGAGCAGCACATGCTGGCACTCCTGTACGAACAGCAAGAAATGAGGAGGGCCCTTGGCCAGCTAAGAGATCACTTTGTCCACCGCCTCAAGGAAATCCAAGTCTCAGTCAAGAAGGGACTGGTATGTTCCACGCCTTCAAGGTTCTTTTGATCGCATATGCCGCAAGTCTGTTGTTCGAGTGCACTGCTGAACAGTCGTTCGAATGCACTGCTGAACAGCTAACGATTGATGCAGTATTCTGTTCATTGCTGATCGCTTTTAATGTTTGCTCAGCTAGAGAAGCTTGAGCTCACTGAGCACTGCGACAGAATGCTGGCTGCCCTATGGAGCTTCAAGGCAGAGCTCACTGACTCGAAGTCGCCGAACCGCGTCGATGAAGACACGAATGCGAAGTTTGCAAAATTGATGGGCAAGCTTGAGGAGCTTTCGATTCGCTTGGCAGAACGAAATATCGACTACAAGTTGCTCTCCGGTACGGTTCAGTGACGAGCCCACAAGGGGAAGTCTCTCTCGGAAGAGAACGTGCATATTAATATTACCCGACGGCACATCTGTCTGAATAGTCGAATGCTAGTATGCTTGTGTGCTCGCTGTGTGACCAGAGGACTACATGGCTGTCAAGCAGGAGAACGCCACTCTGCAAGAGACGACACGGCGCCTTAAGGAGGAAAACAGAAGCCTACTTATGATACCGAAGACCATGACAAATTGGGAAGACCTTAAGGGCTATGATGATGTGGTACGTATGTAGAACGAACCCCCGATTCACACGGACAACTTTGAAAACTGACAATTAGAAAGTGAAGTGGCTGTACCGTATGAGTCACATCCATGGTTACGATTTTTTCAGGAGAAGAAAGCCTTGGCAAGAGACGTCCAAATGCTGCAGGGCTACGCATCGCACTTGCGCATGAAGCTCGAGGAAGGCCGCGCTGTTGAGCTTGACGTGCGGCGGCTCAACCAGGCGCTTTACGTGGAGCTACTTGCTGCGAATACGGCTATAGCAGATCTGCAGGATCAGATAAAATTTTACACGAGCGTAGACAAACGCGAAGCGATGCTTCTAGAGGTCAGTAGTGAAATGGTGGACGGCAGCGACAACGTCTAGTTTGATTTGTCGACTGCGTAGTCTGGGAACTCTGGGGAAGTTGACTGTACATGCTCGGCATTGTTTGGCATTGTTTGGATTCTTCCAGGAACAACTAGCTGCCGCTAATCAAGCGGAAGCGGAGAAGAGTGACAGAATTCGCGACCTTGAGGAGGAAGTTGCAAGCTTAAAAGACCAGCTTGCAGCAGCACTTTTGAAGCCGGCACCTGAGGAACCTGAAGTGGAAACGACTGCTGAAACCGTGGAAGTGCCGGCTGAAACAGAGCAGCAGCCACCAACGCGGCGCTCCATAAAGAAGAGCGCGCTCACAGCGACCGCAAAGGCAAAGCCAAAGGGTACTTCCAGAGGTGAGGCTGCGGCTTCGGTGCACTATTTCTATTATTGGGTCTGTGGTGTCCAAGGCCCCCCACAAAACTCGTTTTTGCTCCACTATCGTTCGAGTGAAACTGGGTTCCACAAACGCGAATGTGTGCATGCTTGCCCGTTAGTCCGCTTCGTGAGGAAGCTAAGCGTGTTTTTTTTCCGTTTCTTTCAGCTAATTCCTTGCCCGTGTCTCACGCGTCTGCCATTTCGCCAGCGAAACATAAGTCATCAGCAAAGCGCAACACCGCAGCTACTGCTGGCGGAGATCGGGGATCGGTGAAACGGGCGCCGCGTGCCCCATCAAGAGCAAGCATTGCGAAGCCAGAGAAGCCAGCTTCTGCAAAAGGTACGGAGGGCTCGAGACTCGTCAGGGTTGTTGAACCGGAAAGTCAACCCAGCCCAGCACCTACTCCGAAGGCTACCTCCTCCCTACAGCCCCCGGCGTCACCTGTCAAGAGAGTTTCAATTAGTCTTCCAGCTGACGACCCCCCGCCAACCCCAGATTCTAACAGCGCGCCAACCGAAGCACCGATGAAAGCAGTAGGAAGGGCTCCAGCTTTCACAGGTGACCCACGCAATAAGGGGCTAACCAACATGATGGCTGCTCTGAGTGGGCGGAGACGCAAAGGGGGTGGTGTTTAGAAGAGAGGCTCCACACTTCCCACCCACAGAAGGATATTTGTCTGCTGGACGGATATCGTTGGATACCTGCACAGGTGTTGCTAGGTAGCGCTCGCCACGCTGTGTTTGCACACCCAAACAAAGCAAGTTGCTCTATCGAGCAACCCAACTACAACGTCAAGACTGGTAGTTCCCAGTCACCGTTTACTAGACATCGCCACACCGAAGAGGGTGTTTTTCAGCCTGTTCAAGGCGGCCCTAAGCGGCAAGATGTTCGCATTGTCGGTTCCGCGTGAGATGTAGAGCACGCGAGCCTTGCCAGGCGGTCGTAGCAAGTCTTCTTTTATAATAAGCTGATGGGGGATTCCCACAAGATCTGCATGCGACTGCATTTGACGAAGCGTGAGGCCTTCCCGATTGTCAAAGAAAACGTCCGCAGGTCCCCCTGCTTCTGCCGCAGTCTTGTGTAGCATTCTGAACAAGGCTTTGCCTACGCGGGCTGCACGCCGGTCATCATTCCAGCGCGCGGCAGGCTGAGGCAGAATTGCAACACAAAAAGGTGCCACCTGGGGTGGAAACAATAGGCCTTTTGAGTCTTGATGCATTAGTGCCAGGTGAGCAAGAAGCCGAGAAATCCCAAGTCCGTAGCTGTTCATCAGAGGCACCTTCAATGCACCCCGAGAATCTGCGAAACGGGCTCCTGCGGCCTTGCAATACGTTTCCGGTAGCTGAAAGCAGTGCCCAACTTCCAAACTCGTGCCGCCGTGGAAGCTTTCCGCATTTTCAGCGTGAGCACCGTCTCGGCTTTTGTCTGACGGATCCAGTCCCGGTACTGCCTGGTCACTTCCAAGAGTGCTGCACACCTACAGCAACCGCAAAAAAACAAGGTCAAAGGCCTGTACCCTTGGCTACCAATATTGTCAATGAGCAGGGAACAGGTGGGGCGTACACGTCAAAACCGTTCCTTGAAAAGGGAATGTGAAGGTTTTCTTACGTGGTACTCGTGGCTGCAAGGGCCCCCCATTGTACCGGGGTCAGCACGAACTCTGTGCACGGGCCCTGCTCCCACCCGATTAAGTATCCGCCGGAAACAGTCATCCATTTTGTTGTAAGTAGCTTCTCTGCACAGTGAATCTTTGTGAAAGGAGTAGACTTCTAGCATGACGAATTCACGAGAGCGGAGGCACCCCGCCCTTGGGCGGGCTTCATCTCGGAACTTTGGACCTATTTGGTAGAATATCTGGGGCAGCTCCCTATGGCTCCTGATGCCACTAGCCGCCAGCCACGCGGCTGCTTCCTCGGAAGTTGGGGGCAGAAAAAACTGCCGGGCACGACGGTCTTGTACCCTGTAGAGAGACGGCCCAAACGCGCGGGCTCGCTGCAGATAACAACACAGATAAAACACAGATACTTGAGTTGGTGGTCACAGTTCAATTGCTCGCCACCAAAAGAGGAATGGGTGACGTAAGCTCAGGATCTTGCTTCGGCAAGTGGCTGCTCGGGATATGCATCACTTAGCTAGAGCCATACGCAGAAGTGGACGTGCACGGCAGCAATGCTATGCAACCAGCACTGGCAAATCATACGTCTGAATTCTCCAGCCATTGTATGGGCATAATGTTCGGTAAAGATAACGGTGAGGCCGTCCCCGCAAGTTCTTCATGACAGACAGCCTCAATCTTCTTGAGCACGCGGAACCCCAACGGCAGAATGCAGCAGAAGCCGGAAGTAGTAGCCTGAACCAGCCGGGCCTTCTCGAGCAATTGTCCCGCTGAAGCAGCAGTCCATCTGGTGTCACCAGCTGTGGAAGCAGGTAGAAAGTCGTCGCCATCTTTCCCAATCAGTGGCGCTGAACTGCGCTTGAACCCTAAGTCGGTAGTGGAGGCCAGGTCCCTGGCGGAAGCCCTCTCTATGTATTGCGATGTACGTCGGCCGCGGGGTGCTGTGCCGAATCCTCCCTCCATATGTGCACTGCTTGGCATCACCAAGTTTCCCGCAAGAACGGCGCGAGGCAAGCCACCGCAAAGATACTCCGCGCCTGCGGGCCCCTCGTTCCCAGGAATTGCGGAAACAGAAGTACTGCAACTGAAGCTTTCTTTACACCAAGGGCGTGGTTTTGCAGGGGTTACCAGGGTTCTCAGATGGCGCCTACACATAGGGTAGGGCTCGACAATGGGACAGAACGCATATTTTATGAGAGACGCAGCGCAGTGCATATGGTTCACATGTCCCAGTAAACTCGAAGCCTCCACATTTGTTGAGCGTAGACGTACAGCTGAGACTACAGGCGGATGGCAGCGGCGGAGATCAGGGTTTGCAGAATGCTTAAGACATGGACTCAGCACTGCAGCTGTGTCGGTCTTCGAGGTGTACATGGCAGCAAGGGAATGCTCCAGTGCCACAACGATAAGGAGAAACACGGCAGATTGAATCCATGGCAGAAGCTTGGGGGGGAAACGCGAAGACCGACGAGTAGCTGAGTTCGCCATGTTGGCCTGGGTCGCTTTGGAGGTCGCCACAGAGAACCTCCATGGTGGAGGAGGCTTTTCACGGGCTCGTTCGCTGCCTTTTTGAGAACCCTGTGCAGCTTAGCCTCTATTGCGGCTCCGATAGTGTATTTCCGATGCTGAAGTAAAGAGACTCGGCAGCCAGAGCCAGTTCAACGTGCAATTGCTTCAGCGAAGATGGAAAAGGTTACAAAGATCATCATTACCAACTCATTCCCTAAATAGTTTCAACATATTATCAGTAAAATGTTCCGGATAACAACTAGGGTAATGCTGAAGAGGGAATATTCGAGCAGCAGCTGAAGTTTATTGCCACTGGCTCAGATGAGCGGCGGCCACATGCAACAGGCCATCCCCATGGCATGTCTCCTATTAAAGGAAAAGTTGTCTTGTGTTTTTTTAACATCTAGGTTGATTCTGATTGCAAAGTTGATGCTTTGTTCCACAGAGGTCGGCCCGTGTCTCCTAGCAGACACGGCGACTCGGGATTTGCATTGCAGGTCTCGCGCATGTTTCGGGAAATCCCACAAACTGGACAATTATCTGCTAACAAATGTCCTCAAAACAAACAAAAGTCGCTTTTTTCCATCTTGATTTGGGCGTTGGTGGAGCAGAGCAACTCGTTTTGCAGACCGCTCTTCAAACACACGAGGCGTTTGTGGAGTCTCGGCGCTTGCCGTGTAAAGTTGATATATTTACCTCTTATTATGATAAACGCAGATGTCTCGAATCGTCAAGAGACAGTGAGCACTGTTTCTTTAGGATTCTGCTACTCTTTGCATTCATCACAGACGGACGGGGGACGGTAACGAGGATAGCATTAGACCTTCACCACGAAGCCGCTTACGTAAAGTGTTTTCTGGCGGCGTTCTGTACATGAGGAACACCCTGCTGCCGCAATACACCGTTCCTTACAGCCATGGGTAGAATTGCTCTTTGGTTGATTGGCATCATAATCAACAAGCACAAATCTTGTACTATGTGTTCCTTTTCAGCGAGGCTAAACATACGCGTCTTCGGATCATTTTTGCCGCATGCTATTCTGAGGAGGTTTCGCGTGGCGTGCTCAATCGTGCGTATGTTGTACCTGGTTCTAGCCGCTATAGTCACAGGTGGGTGGTGGATAGCATAACCACGCTTTTCCCTACGAAGAGATACCGTGCAGGCTGCAGAAAGAGCAGTGTGTTTACGGCTTGCCTCCAGGAAATGTGGGCTACGACCTTGTATTTAATGACCAGGTAGCAGTAGTGAACCCACTTCTCCGCGTGATTGGTAGGAAGGTAAGTCTGCGACGATGCTCCAATTCCGGCATCCGTGCATCGAGAATTTCACATAGTTGGCATCCAACCTGTTAGCTACCCGAGCTATAAAGTCAGGTCCAAGGTCCGCAAGATCAACTTTAGTGTCTTTAATCACTTTCTTCATCAGGTCATTTTCTACGGTCATTTCCCTGACCTCTTACTCGCCAGCCGCCGGCCATCGCTTCTGCGCCGCTTGTACCGCTTCCCGTTCGACAAGCTCGAGTGTTTGACCACTGGTAGAATCACAAAAGGATAATGCGAACCACCCTAAGACCGGAGGAAATTTTGGGTCGCACAAATATTTGTTCCCCCAAGCATTCGTTTCTACAGTAGTGCACGCCTTTCGTACAAATGCATACAGGTTGCTTGTAGGCACAGTAGAGTAGAGCTGTTCAATATATTAACATGTAAAAAGCTTTCGAAACGGAAAACTACATGGTTGGCCTTTCGTCCAACAGTGTGTAGAATACCAGTTACCGAATGTTTCAAAGTGCTTCCATGTAAAGGTATATGAAACACCTCAAGCGAACTGCCGGACAACGAATTCCGGTACATTGGTCAGCGTAACGCTCTGATTCAATGCCTAAATAGTGGGCTTATGGTGTGTAAAGCCCTCCCTTTTTCATTGCTGAGGTTGGGCTTTGGTGGACAGTAATTTCTGCACCACCGCTGTTGTGCCGAGTCACCATGCAGGCATGTGTGACATGGTGCTCGTCAATTCAAAGTTCACGGCAGAGACATTCTGTAAAACATTCCCGTCCTTCAGGTGCGACCACCCAGAGTGCACGTCTTGCCACGTGTGCGCCGAACAAATGCGTTGCTTTGAACGAGTAGCCAGTTTTGTTAATCAAGTGTTTGGTTTCGTTGCAGTGTGCTTTGTCGTGCAGGATGGCGAAGCCCCGTGTACTGTACCCTCCAGTTAGCACGGAAGTGGTAGCATTCCGACTGCACGGCAGTACTGGCAGTGCCTATGCTTGCTTCAGCCAGCTACACGGGTAGGTGTATAGACTTGGCGAGCTACGAGAAACTATAAAGGTGTAGGGAACTGCTTCCTTTTCCCCGCCCGCGATTTCTTTAATCCTGTGTATCAATCGATTCGCCGTTTTTGGGGCATCCGTTTACCATGCATGTGTGTCCCTCTGTCGTAGGCTGGATTTATCAGTGCCATTTGCGACTTCACTAAACCGGTTCGAAGAAACGAAGAACGTGGAGCTTGCAATAAAAGCCGTGGCAAGGCTTCCGCGACAGATAAAATGTAACTTGATTATAGCAGGTGACTCCTCAACCGTACCCATGTTCGAAGCAGCTTTCGCCCATTGAGGCCTCATGAGTATTTCCTTATGGTAGAAGCAGAAGCTTACCGTATAAAACGGTGTCAAAACCTTGACCAGACTTTGCGGCACTAGCCGCACTTGGAGTCCGCCACTACGGTATGGCTATATGGCAGGCCCTTA
>CAJFCZ010000166.1:0-22861 GCA_904066245.1 Eimeria sp. OTU-Y
TAGCGGATGATGTGAATATCGAAGGGGGCGCCGCGGCCAAAACGGCCAGGATAAACTGTGTGAAACCTCTAGGCGCGTGCACGAAAGGAGGCAGAGTCAGTAGCGTAGGCGGATATTTGCGGCGTGGGGTGATTAGCTGTGTCGTTATGGTTTGGAGTAACTGGAGGTGGAGAAAGCGTCACTGGTGTACATACCTAGTTGCAGTATCACAGCGGACCGTTCGTAGTGCCGTCCAGCAATCATTAGATGCTAGAAGGATACACAACACCGTGAGTGGCGCTCATGGAAGACGTGTTTTGTGTTGAGCATTTCTGATTCTCGTTGTTCTTCCAGCAAGCAGGGATGCGAACGGGGCTCCCCATGCAGCAAGCCGCATTGATTTGCCGTTGCTATTCAGCTCGGGCTCGGGCCACGCGTTTTCGATAAGATAATATCGATAGGCAAACACTAGTATACGCTGCACTGGGATGAGAATTAGGAAGCCTGCACGTGTATGCATGGGGAGTCTAGGCTATGCAGTTTGCGCGTAGGCGTCTCCAGCTACAGTGTGGCGGAGGCTCCTATGGTATTGCGATAGCGCCATGCTTGAGCCAGAGAGTATGTACATAATAAAGTGCTAACGCTGCGGGTGCACAAAGCACAGACCAACCACACCAGTTTCTAGCGATATTGAAGCACGTCGACGAAGCTAATCTTCTTGTGGCGGTGATTGTTAGTGCTGCGTTAAAAAACTGCATGTGAACAGGCTTATATTTGTACGTGCACGCGTGCAGATTCATGAGGCTGCAGTGTAAGGAAAGTGTGAATGTTCGTTTTGCGTGAGTTGTGTACGGCTTTGTTTGTCTACTGGCAAGGTATATTTCTGCACAGTGATGTGCACTTGTGAGACAGAGTCTCACGTACTACAAGCGATCTGGATGAGTGGGTGACTCAGTATATGTGTAGGGCAGTGCAGGGCTGGGTGAGGCAGATACTAGGCGATGATTCGTTTAAAACCCTTTGCATCTAGGACGGCAAATTCGAAGGAGCACGATGGTTGTTCTTTAGCGGATGATGTGAATATCAAGGGGGAGGGCCAGGAAGTATGCACACAAAAAGGAGTTAGAGCTGGGGCTGTGCAACTCTCATACCGCTTACAGCAGTTTGAAGCAACTCTGAAACACGCGAACGAAAGTTATATTTTTGCGGCTGTCATGGGAGGGGGCAATAAGGTATATATATTGTACCTGCACGTGTGCATATTTATCACGTTGCAGCGTGAGACCAAGTGGGCTTTCACTTCGCTTTAGTCGTGCATGTTTTTGTTTATCTACTGGGGGGGGCGTATGTCTGCACAGCGATATGCAATTGCGACACAGACGCTCACGCTGCAAGATCTCTTTTTGAATTGGTGACTTATATCTGCAGGGCAATGCGGGTTGGGGAGCAACAAGTACTATGCGGTGATTTGTGTCATGTTCTTAGTAGAATTGAAGCCCAGTCCAAAGACGCAAATTCAGTTCTTCAGCGATTGACGTGAATAGCGGAGGGCTGGCTGTGGCTGATCGCACGGCCAGGACGAACTGTGTGAATACGCTAGAAGGGTACAAAGAAGGAGGTAGAGCCAGCAACACAGGCGGCTATTTGCGACATGGCCAGATTAGTTATGTAATTCGTTTTTGTTTGCAGGAGGTATGTTTAATGAAAATGTCGCTGGTGTTCCTTCAAACTGGCAGTGTCGCAACAGAGCGTTCGCAGCACCCTTCCACTACCATCAGATGCGAGAGTAATACAGTGCACCGTGCTAGACGTGTTTGATAGAACAGTTTCGTCTTGAGCACTTCCGGTTCGCGTTGTTCTTTTAACAAGAAGGGGTGCGACAGGGCCTCTTCATGCAACAAGCCGTATGGGTTTGCAGTTTCTATTTGTCTTGTACTTCGTGCGCTGTTTGTGATACAGTGAAGTATTCCCAATACCTTCCAGGGGGGTAGGGGAGCTTGTAATTGATAGTATCCCAGAGCCTTTGCAGGGGTATGTGATATAGCGTTTCGGCGAGCTTTTTGGGTCTACGGTCGCGAGCTCTGTTTGTCAGAAACTATGCTTAAAAACACACGGCTGTCTGCTTAGAGTGGCCACAGGAAGGGGCTACTGTTAGCCTGCCTAATTCCGGACATCGATGCACACGAGAATGCCTGCAGGCTCGTTCTCTTTCAGGTTCGGGAGAAGGGAAATTTGTCCTCACTTGCACCCTGACCTGGTTTGGCTTCTGAGTGTATAGGGTGTTCCATTATGCGATATGCATTGACGAAACAGTGCGTGACATTACAGGCGACGCCAATGAATCAGTGAAACAGTGTATATTCAACGTAACAGGAGGTAGGGGGCATAAACGAATATGCGGTGTGTTTCGCTAAATATTTAGCAAGACTGGAGATACATTCCGCTATGTTTGGCTTTAGAGGGCGTTGGGGGAAGAGCATTAGCAAACGGCGGGCGGCTGCCGTGAGCGAGGCCAAAACGAACTTTGCAAATACTAATGGCACTTGAACAAATGCTTTCAATCCAGACCCTCACTGTGCATCTATACGGCAACACAAACTCAAGCGGCAACGTAGTGCAGGAGGCTATTTCTGTTTTGGCGAGTTTAGCAAAGCTCACCCGTATTCGGGTGCATTTTAGGACTGTCAGTGCTTTTTATCAACCTGGGCAACTCAAAAGAAAGTGCCTATGGCACGGCAACATAAGCAAATGCGATGGAGGAGCAAGCCCTCAGTCTGCCCGTAAACGATGCTTCAAGCACTTGCTGCACACTCGCGGCTGTCGTTGGGCTTCTAACACCATGCGATTCGGCAAGGCTGCCCCGCGCAACCAGTCGTACTGGTTTGCATTTTGTATTAAGCGTGGGTTTGGGTTGCTTTGGGGGGTTGATTAAGCTGTGGCAGGGTTTATTTGCGCATGTTGAAGCGGATTCTGCAGAACAATAGGAGTACACTCAGTGTTTGTCGGGCAACTACGGCGTAGTATATGCGGGGCATCTGGGGCCGGCTGTGGCGAAGCTGTTTTTGGAGAAGCGCTGGCTCGCCGTATTGACCAGGACGTATGCACATAAAAAGGAGCCAGGGGTGGGACGATGCGATGCGTTTAGCAGCTACAACAGTTTGAAGGGAGCCGTAGCTCATTGTGTAGCTATTCAGGAACGCAGAAGGCAGCGGCACGTGCTGTGGCGAAGCCGCTTTCGGAGTATAGCTGTCCCCTATTTTGTCCAGGAGGTATGCACATGAAAAGGGTCCACTGGTGGGACGATGCGATGCTTTTAGCAGATGGAACAGGGTTTACGTGAGTTGGCTAAGATGTATCCCCCGCACCAGTACTAGAGGAGTCCGCTTGTGGTAGCATAGTGGGATCACTCAGTTTGTGTTTGCGATGATGACGCATTTTGTGTTTGGGATCCTGCAGCATGCGCGTTTTGAGTTACATTCTCTGTGGTCACGGATGCCCACTGGTTCTCCCAGCCAGTGTGCGCCTGAACGGAAACGCATATGCCAGAGGAAGGGACGGGTGCTGCTATGTTTTAGTCACTCTGGTGACGGATGGATCTGTGTGCGCATGCGCGCAGATGCGTGTAGGCAGATGTGAGAGGGAGCTGTGCTATATCGTTCTTCCTCTGTAGGATCGTGTAGGCGGTTGCGAGATGACGCCAGAGGAAGCAAACAGTCTTAGCAATGTTTTGAGGTAGAACACCTGCATCTCAACAAGCGGTAGGAGGCGGCAACTACTACGCAGTGGACTCGGTGAAATGCCTGGTATTGTTGACCGACAACTCGGCCGTGTATGATAGTAGTTGTCTGGCGGAGGAGAGGATTAGTGACGGGCCGCCATTGAGGAAACTGGCCACCGGGAATGTTGTAGATATTAGTGGGGCCAGCAGAAAGAGTGCGTAATCGGAAGCCTACCATGCAGCTATTGGGTAGCGCACAAGGCAGGGAAGCACGTTTCTGCGCCATGGGTTTGGCAAGACTGGTGACGCGGATTCGTGTTCGAAATATGTGCATCTTGTGACTGTGTCACTGCTTTTCGTCCGACGTTGGCACCTCATGGCAAATTGCCAGCGGGGCGCTCACATAGCGCACAGAGACAAGGAAGTAGCAGGTCCTCGGGCTGCCCGTAAGTGATATGTCAAGGACCTATTGAACACTTGTTACTCTCGTTGGACTTTTAGCAGGAAGCAGTTCGTCGAAGACAACAGAGAGAGCCAGTTGCACTGCTTTGAATTTGGTATTAAGCTTATGCTTGGTTTGCCTGCGCTGATTAAAAATTACATGCAGGTATAAACGCACAAACTGTATCTGCACTCCATCGCCTGATAGGAATACGTGCACTATTTGGCGGAGAACTGGCCGGATGCGTGGGTGAGCATAGTACGATCATTCAGTCTCTGTGCGGGGATCTGCTGAGGCCAGGTGCTGTAGCATTCCCTGGAGTCACGGTCGTGCACTTCTTGGGCCAGAGAGTATGCGCCTGAAAGCAAACGCTAATGCTCGAGGAGTGTATGAGTTCTACCACTTTCGCGTGCGGAGGTAAGGACTTGTAGTTTAAGGAGGGCTGACCTTTTGTTCTGCTTTAGTCTCTTTCCTATTAATATCCGCTGGGCCGGGGGCGCTTGAGAGGGCGATATGCGTTCGACAAATGCCTTCACACAGGATAACGGAACTCAGTGAGTTGGTGAAGTAGTAAATATGCATCACAAGAAGTACTAGGAGGCAGCAGCGACTACACGGTAGTCTCTGTGAAGTATTCGGTGGTATTGACGGCCACCGAGGATATGCACAATGGTAGTGCTTATTAGGGGAAGGCGGATAGAGAATGGTCGGCAGCAGATGGAGGCACGGAAGATACATCAAATAGTGTAAAGACTAACGCCGTGCGAAGAAAAGAATGCATAACCTGGAGCGTATTGTGCAGCTATCGGGTAACGCATGTGGCAGCGGAACCTGTAGTACTATATGGGCGTTGCGGGTCAGGCAAGATTAGCGGAGCTGTTTTGTATCCGGAGTAGGTGCATTATGGGACTGTGCCACTGTTCTTCTTTTTTGCTTGGCACCTTACGGCCAGTTGTGCATTGCTTTCCAACATAATAGGTAGAAGTAAGAGTGAAGCAGACTCTGGATCTGCCCGTAAGTGATGTTTCAAGCACTTGTTGTACATGCGCAAGTCTCGTTGGGTTTCTGACAAATTTGGCAAGGACACTCTGTGGGGCCAGTTGAACTGTTTCTCATTTGGTAGTAGGCTTACGCTTCGCTTGCCTCCGTTGGTTGAAATGGATACCGTCTGCGAGCAGGAGCACAGCCAGTGCTTGGCGGGCAGCGAAAGGGTTTGCATGCTGGCGCATTGTATAATTACTCAGCATTTTTGCGAAACGCCACGGTGGCTGTGTGGCAAAGCGTTCTCTGTTATCACGATCACGCAGTGTCCCTCCAGAAAGTATGCAACTGAAAGCAAACGCAGATGCGCTAGGAGGGTATGATTGCTGCCACATTACGGGCTGTCGGGTGACAGGGATGGATGTGTGTGTACACGCATGTAGCTGTTAGGGGTTGTAGTTTAGGAAGGAGCATGTGTTAATTTCGTTTCAGCCGTGCTGATCTTTAGTAGCCTTTTGGCCGGGGTCATTCGGCAGTACGGCATGCGTTCGCGAGATGGCTTCGTACAGGCCAACCGATTTCATTGACTTGGTAAGGTAGTGGCTGTGAGGAAGAGGGGAATGCTGAATGGCGAGCATGGTGCACCATGGCGCTATTAGGGCCCTCTTGATAGCGTGCGCGATTGCTATCCGCAGGCCCTTAGCTATTCCCGCCTCGCCCATGATGCATACCAATTGAAAAGCATGTCTATTCAGTGAATAGAAGCTGAGAGAACCGGCAAAAAGCTGTTTACCAGAGGCCTCCACGCAGCGTGGCTGCAGGCAACAAGATTCGTGTGCAGCTATGCACCGCCCGACGGAGGGGAGATGCATCATGGCGACCATTGCTGTAGATGCGTCCAAAACAACGCTTCCACAGTGAACGTTAACAGTTAGTCGCCTGCGGCCTTCATGTTGATGTATCACTACGTTCTGCTTGCTGTAACTGCGGCGGACAGAGAGTAGGCTTGCATCTACTTAGTGCCCGTTTCCATCCCGTACGCTGCCATTCGCCTTCGTATGAGAATTAACCGTTAACATTAGAAACGCTGGGAATGGCAACACGCATATGCAAGCTGCATTTAGGGTGTATGCAGTGTGGCAGGTGATTTGCTGTTCCATAGGAGGTGCGTCCCTTGCGGCCTGTCTACACTTATCAGTGGTTTGAGCTTCTGTCGCATTTTCACGCTATTGTAAGTAGTGGGACCCTTGACAACCTTTGTTGTCGGTGAGAACACGTGGTCCCGTTCACGGTAAATGCCATATGTATATCACAGGAAGTGCGTACGGTGCCCGCTGCGTCCTGTTTACACACGCACCATTGGCTTGAGCTAGGAAGGACACTTCTAGCAGCGGTCCTCAATGAACCAATTAAGCATAGTTACGTTCCGATGCACCTCGGAGTGTGCGTATATAAGTTGATTCATGCACCCAGATGGGAAGGGAGCCAGAAGCGTGCGAAGTTGAATCATCGGGCCGGCGACACTGCGCCTGCGTGCTGCGAAGCGAGGTGTTCAGCGGCAGGCACAGGTGTGCATTTTCACTTCTGCAATCCTGAACAAGGGACAGGGGATGGGCAGGATAAACGGCGGCTCTTCTCCTGCTTTAGCAGTACACATTGTGGGCGTGTCTGCAAAACGCTTTTTTGCGTGGAAGCCCCGGTGCGGGATCTGCCAATACAATTCGGGAAAGATACACGAAAGCCTTCTCAGCTGTTGCCAATCAAGTGACGCATTAGCCTTCGGCAGGGTGTGTATGGTAGTACGCGTGTTGCCAGGAATAGCGCCAGCTGCATCTAAGCAGCTGGCGATGGCGCGTTGAGGAACAATTTTGTGCACAGACGTGCCCAAGGGTTCATGCAACATCTATGCAGACACTCAGCTGCGAGTTCCGCAGAAGCGAAGCGTTTAGCTGTGGGAATATATCATAGCACACCTGAAGTACTAGAGGCAAGTTCATTTTCATGGCGCAAGTGTGGTACATTTACGATTTCACGGTGCCTGCTGGTAGGCACGGGTCCGTGTGCCCATGAACGCAAATTTGTGGAGTTGCAGTGTAGGGGGAATTAAAAGGCTGCTTTGCTCCGACTGTGTACTTTAAGGCATATACGAGAGCGAGGGGTTTGGATAAGAAATATGCGCACTGTGCAGTGAGATAACCCGTTGTGTCAGCGAATTGGTGAGTCATAGCATCTACAGAGCAGCAGCCCAGTGCATGGTAGAAAGTAACAATTCCGTGATTTGTGCCGTAGTTCTGTGAGGAATGGGGATCAACCGATTCATACTTGATGGTAAGCGTTATGCCAAGGAGCGAAGATAGCGAAGGGCTGGCTGATGCGGAGGGCGTAGCTAAAACGGATTGTGAAAATTCGCATGGCTCCAAAAAAACTGAGCTCGTATAGGCAGTGGGTGGCACAACACAAAACGGACCTAGTCGTGCAGGCGAGTCCCTATCGTTTGGCAAGAATGCCTAAGCTGGTGTGTGTTCGAAGTAGATGCAGTCTATAAAACTGTCGCTGATATTCTCTTGAGCCAGTTATCTGGCTGAAAAGTGTTTTTTGCGCGTATCCCAGGATTAACAGAAGCAAACGTAGAGATGCAAAGCTTAGCAAACAAGTGCGGTATATTTGCTTCCCCTTGAAAACTTCCTGTTAGCTGGTCTTCCAATAGGATGCAATTCAATGAAGGCGCCCTAGCTGCTAGTTGCATGTCCCTGCCGTCTGCATTGTGTTTGTACTTACTTTGCTTCGCATGTTTTGAATCCACCATGTCTGGTCATAGGGGCATACGAAATATGTGACGTAAATCAAGCTGACAAGGCAAGCGGACCTGCACCTGTGAGCATCGATGGGTTGTGGAATTTGCGTGCGCGCTTCAACGAGCTTTGTGTGGCAAAGACGTCTCTGGGTTTTGCCAATGCGAGTTATTTTAGTCAAGACATAGGCATATAAGTGGCTTCAGCGGATGGCGAGGCACGTGCTTTTCAGCAAATAGACACGTTCGTAGCAATCCTGAAACATTCTGGTCATATTCTTCCCGTCGTCGCAGTTATCAATACTAGCTGCATTGCAGAATATGTACAGATTTGTGAAGCTGCAATGCGAAAAGACGTCTTAGCAAATTCAGTTCCAATTGCATTATTCGCTGGTATCTACTGTGACGAGGAGCTTCTGAGCTGCGCAGTGAGTTCGCAAGGTATACTGTAGCATTACAAACGATCTGAGTGAACTGAGGACGTAGTACGTGTGCAATACAGAAGGTGGTTAACGGCGACAGGGGCTGCTCGGTTATTTGTGCTAACCGTCTACTGAAAATGCGTAGTACGCCTGAAGAAGGCAAACTAAGGCCATCTTTTGGGCATGCTTACGGGTACTGCTACCTTTCACCATGTATGTCAGCCGGCATAAAGATGAAAGCAGATTTGTCGAAACGTATCGTGAGGTGAACTCGGTGCTGTAGGCTTGTTCTGAGGCGACCATGACATTTAGTGCATTTACTGCTTTTGGGATAGGGTGCTCCGGCTCTGTGGTAACCCCTTACGAGACAGAGTTTGGCAGCCGTTGATGCCAGCCAATTGGTAAGGCAGCATATGAGAAACACAGCACTCGATACGAAGGAGCAGCGAATACGGGGTGATTTGTGTCAACAGCTCAGTAGTATTAATTTGCAGGCCGGCCACAAATGACGCCAACTGTTCCCCGGAGAACCAGAAGGGCAAAGGGCTTGCGGCAGCTGGAGGGGCCGCAAAACTGCGTTTTGTAGATCCCCATGGCGTTTGCACAGGAGAAAGCTCAAGCCGTAGCTAATTGTGGATATATTAGGCAACACGAAAGAAAAGGGGATTTGTAGTGCAGACGGTGTTTTTTTCGTTAGAAGGGAATAGTTACGCTGTTTTGTTTCCAGAATAGGGGCAGATAAAGAGTGTATTAATGGGTTCTGTTCTCGGCTTGCACTGCACGGGAAGGCGGTGATAGCATTTCAGCATTAGTATTCAGAGGGAGGGTGGCAGCATGCCCTCAGCGTAGACTCAAGGGACTCGCTTGCATACGTCCTGACCAATTGAGATTCTGGTTGGTCTTTCAAGAAGACTCGATTGGACAAGGAATCCCGCAGCACCAACCTTCATCGTTTTGCACTTAGGAGTGGCCGTGTAGTTTTTTGGTCTGCCCTGCTCTGAGTCAGGTGCGTTTGCCGACAGGAAGATACGCACTATTTAGCGGGGATCTAGCGGACCTGCATGAATGAGCACCATGGAGTTGTGGAGTTTGTCTGTGCCGTTAAATGGGCACGGTGAGGCAACGACTTCTCTGACTTTGCATTCGTGCGTTGTTGTGCCCAGGGAGTATGCATTTCAAACTGTCTGGTGTCAATAGCGGGTGTGCATGCGAACGCGTGCAGAGTCCTACAGATGCAGTAAAGTAAAGAGTAGCAGCCTTTTCCGGGGACGATTAGGCTCGTGTCATTCGTGTGTTTGTTTGCAAATATTGAGCACAATGAAATTGCCTTCAACGGTCGTCTTTGTTATACTGTTTCTCAAAATGTAGCGGCGTTTGCAACCAGTAAATGAAGATCGAGGAAAGGCACCAGTAATAGCACGAAGAACATACCTTGCCGCAACGTAACGCTGAAGTACATACTGGGCGTGCATATATTCCGGACAACTAGGAGAGGTTATCGGCATCTGCATGTAGGCTACCCCCCCATAAAAGGCTTGTTAATATAATCTGCAGTGCGTAAGTGCGCGTTTCTTGGAGTTTAGTTTATTGTCACTACATCCGAGGGAAAGATCCGCAGCGAGTGGAATCTACCGATTCGAGGATTCGACAAACAGCTCCGCACGGCTTGATGACCAGAGCACGTGCTTTGAAAAGTGCAGACTGCGCCAACACGGAAGTACGCTTTGTCTCCCAATAGCGTCGAATCCTAATATACGGCTCAGGGTGGAATTCCGTATCATCCGTACTCGTAGGCATTTGAGTTAAAAGACGTTCCGCAGTAAGCGCTCTTCAGAACGCTTAACAGTCTGGCATTAGCAGCGTAGGATTCAGCGGCTAGTCTTTAGTGTTTAGTTTATGTTTATGGGCTCAAGGCCTGCTGTTTACAGTCTCAGGGGCTAGGGTTTGGGGCCTACGGCTTACGGTCTACGAGTTTAGAAGTTTAGGTGTTTAGGGGTTGCACTATATTATTTAGGGATTAAAGTTTGGGCTGAGCATCTGGGGCTTACATTTTAGGGTCTACGGGTTTAGGAGTTAGGGTCTACATGCAGAGATTTGCCTGAAACGTTCCAGGGCCCCCTACCTAGCTGAGCTCTGTGGAGCCTTTCTCCGTTCGTCGGCTACTCCCTGCCCTGGTCTGGAGATCGTTAAATAGAACAAAGAATTGCTGGTACTAGTGCAGCTCCTGCTGCTTCTTATGATTACCCTGCTGCTCTGTACACTGCAACTGCTCCATGCGATGCTGCTGCTGGTGGCGCTGCACCTAGTCCAGTAGCTGTCGCTACGGGTTTTTGTGCTGCCGCTAATCCTGTTGCTCCCGCCTGTACTGCTCATACAGCTCTCCTGCATTTGCTACTAATGTCGGCGGTACTGTACAGCTTTCAAACGTCATGTTTCTGACGGCTTGTAGCCGCGGTTGCTGCTATGCTGTAGAGCGATTTCGCCCGCTGTTACTGCTGGGCGCGAGAGTCTGCTGCAGCACCGGCACCGGCACATTTTATCCCCTAAGTTTCCTTTGACTAGGAAGGCACTTCGCTTTGACGGCCTTGCATATATATAGGACGTAGGAGCTGGCCAGTTGTAAAGCTGCTGTGGGATTGCAGCAGCAGCAGCAGCAGTGCTGAGCTGCAACAGCAGCAGCTGCACCAGGGATAGAAGCACGAGCGTTGTCCAAGAGAAACGAGCAGTAGCCCAATCCGCAAGCGAAGCAACAGCAACGGCAAAGAGGTCAGGGGCTGCTGCAACAAGAACAACAACAATAAGATAGGCAGTGCCCACAACAGGAGCAGCAGAAACCTACGTGCGAACGAGCAGCATGCGAACAATCATCGCAGGACAAAACCCGCCAAACAGTGGCAGGAACAGGTGCAGCAGCAACAGAAGGGGGGCTTCACAATATAACTCGAATCAGCCGGATCAACAACGACAACAACAGCAGAAGCCTGTGCTATAGCGGCTGCAGCAGCTGCAGCCGCAGGCCCTAAAGCAGGGGCAGCCCTGCAGCTGCGGGGGGTTGCATGTAGGAAGAAGTTCAGGGATGAACATTTGCAACGTTTTCTGAGTCATTTGTGCCGGTATCAGGCTGCAACACGAAATAAGGGAAGTTCTTTGGGCGTGAAGGTGAATTGCAGCGCTGGCAGAAGAGCAGCAGCAACCACGGCAGCACCAGCAGCAAGGGGAGCAGCAGCAGGAGCAGCAAGGATACACTGGCCAACAGTGCAGGGAGTGGAAACCACCGAAGAAAGCAGCAAAGCGGACAAAAGGAAAGGGATGCAGGCGAAAATAATGTAAGAAGGAACGTGTGAACGGCAACAGAGAAAAGGGAGACGGAAACAGAGAGACTGCAATACGTGTGAAATGTGAGGAGCAACATATGGTTAAGGTTGAGTTGGGCTGCTGCAGATGCTGCTGCTGTTGCATTTGTTGCCGTTTCTGCACGTCTGCCTTCTGCATGACAGATGCAGCTCTTATCTTCGAAAGGATACATGTGGCGACTGTGCCTGAGAAACGGCACCAGCGGTAGTGGGCGGATGTTGTTAGCTTGCTGGAGGCGCTGCTGCTCGGAGAGCTGGTCACTGATTGGACCCATCTAGTGATTGGCACTCTGCTCCTGCTGCTGTTTTTGCTGAGGCTACAGTGCGCCTATATTTGCAGCACCCCCTGAAGTGGCGTGCTGTGGCTGCAGCACTGCGATCCCATCGCTTCCCTACAGCTGAGCCTTCTGTCTCTGCAGTACAAAGAGGCTAAAGAAGAAACAATATGGTGGGCTTCTTCTGCCAGATTCCGTAGCTTTTGCTGCATTCACTACTGCTGCTCTTGCATTTGCTGTGTCTTCGGCTCGCAAAGGTTATCATTTGCCACTGCTGCAAACGCAACTTGCCGGCAGATCCACTGGAGGCTTTACAAGCAGGAAGTAATTGTTATGCGTGTTTTGCTGGTGTTGTTGTTGCGATGTCATCGGATCCCCTATCTCGACGAATGAAAAGTATGCGACGTCTTTTTGGAGACTCAACTGGGGCAACGCCGTAGCTTCTGCTTACTGACAGCTAACAGGAAGTGGGTATCGTGCTAAGAGAGCAGCTGAACGACGTTAAACTGGTTCCCGCGCCCCCTGCTGCTGCTGCGGTTCCTGCTGCTGCTGCTGCTTCCTACCCGTCTCGCCAAACACACAAGGTCTGCCGCCACTGTGCTTGAAACTTCAGCTGAAACACACTGCACGGCCAGCTCCAGCAACTCAGCTGCTGTTTCTGGTGCCCCTGGTGGTGTTGATACTACGGCTGCTACCGAGACCACTGGCGCTGCTGCTAACTAGACGCAATAGCCGCAACACAGTTAACGCCATCACAGCTGATAGTAGGAACACAGTGGTAACAACACTGTCGCAACAGGAGTGACTGTTTTTGTCCCGCAGGGTTCTTCTATGGGGGAAAGCACAGCTGGAGGTAAACCCCAATTTGTGAACGACCAAAAAAGACGTGCATTTCTTACAGCTGCTGTGACTATTGCGGAAGGAGCAGCAAAGGAAACCACGGCAGCAACGTCGGCAACAGCAGCGCATGAGAGCCTCGTTGGACCCTCTGCAGGTTTAAGGGGCCCCGCATCAGCAGCAACAACACCCGTACGATCAAATGGCAGCATATGCGGCAGCAAATGCAGCAAGCGTACTAGGTAAACTGTTCTACGTTGCAAACAAGTGCAATGAATGCATTGTTAAGAACTATTTCCCCTAATCTGGCGAGCTCGAACGACCATCAGCAGCGCATCCATGCATTGCAATTGCTTGCAACGCAAAACTGCTTAGCTACTACACTTGCCAAACCATAAACGCCTGCGTGTTCCAAGGGCTCCGCTTTCTTTTACGTTCTTTAACGTCTACACAATGTTTTATGGTTGGCCCAGTCTTTGGTACACTCTCCATGACTATTTAAACGATTCGCCTTCGCCGCCTTGTCGGCTGTGTTAACCATTTCGCCGCTTCCCTTCTCCGCAAGCAGCCACCATAATACATAACCGAGCTCGCCTTCAGTACAAAGGTACGTCCGGTACAAATCAACGCGTAGTCGCTGCTGTCTCCTACCATTTTCTACACTTCATACGCACTGCGTCACCAGCTCAATGCGGTTCTTTGCAATGCCGGAATCTGGCAAACACATATTCTGGTGTAAGGTGGCACCTTGACCTTATCAATTGATCCTCGAGAGCTGCAGTAGAAGAACGTTCACAACCGGTCGGTAAAAAACATCTGATTTCCCATTCAGCCGCACGCCACTACGGTACAGCGGCCTAGGGCAAAGGCCCTGGCCGGTACGAGGTGGGGCAACGCCCCGTGCCACAACGGGCTGCTAGGCACACTAATATGCAAACACCACTAAGCCCCCTCTGCCACATGAACTAACACTGCAGAGAATTCGTAAGCACACACCTGGTAATCCATAGTCAGTCTTCAGCAAGTTGCGCCATAAAACACGCAACGGGAACGAGGAATGCTTGACGAGGAAGCGCAGAAAGAATCATAGAACAGTCAGTTGTTTCCGCAGGAACGGCCAGCGGTTCCTAACTGCCATTTTCTTTGTAGTTCTGTGAGTATAGGACTAACTGATCAGGGACACGCAAATACACCCTTGAGGTCGATAATCTTCGATAGCTGCACCGCCAGGTGCCTGCAACGATGCAACCCTGAGCAAATCGCATTTAATTTCATGATGTGGGGCAAAAGCATTCTGCAGTAATAAGTAAAATTGAATGGCCCCCACATGTGGAGGATACGATATGCAGTGCAGTTCTGCAGCATGGGCCGTTGCAGAACTGGCTACAATGACCAGTCCACTGTAGTATTGCACAGGCCCGATGTGAGCGGGGGGCAAGTTCACCCTGCACATCCTGTCAATCTGCATTGAATATACAAAAAAGGCGTTTTAATCGTATGCAAACGTCGAGAACACTACCCCTTGGCTTGCGAAATGCTTGTTGTTAGCCTACTTTTCGTTGTCTCCATGGCCCTTCTGGCGGAGGCGAGCAACACTGCTCAAGCACAAGACTCACCTGTTTTCACCACGGAGGCCAACCAATTATACAATGAAGTTCTTATACGTCAGAGTGCATCCTCACCCAGAAGGACAGCGGAACGAGCGAAATTTCCCCTCATAGCGGCCGGCCTCCTGGCTGCCACCGTTGCTACCGTTCTTTTGCTGCTTCAGTGTTTCAATGCTCTACATTCCGGCAAGATCTCGGGAAAATATGGAGTGAATAGGCGGAGGGCTGCGGAAGGAAGTTCAGCCTCATGCAATGTAGGCTATGGCCAACCAAGGCCGGGCATGCAAATATCCAAAATACGAGAGCATGGACACACACAAGGTTAGTGCCTTCTCGGGGGACGCACTAACGTCGCGTGTGTATAGACTAACACAGTAGCCAACAAAGCAGTCTGGAGGTTGCACGTAAACTGCACAGTGCCTTGAGGAACTGTGGTTGAAAGCGCACCCATCCAAGTGTGAGCCCGATTCACTATAGCGACTACGAGGCATTCTTGAAACAGGTCAAGTGGGACAGTTTCTCTAACTGAGGACTTTTGAGTCATCATCTGGGAGGAACAGTGAGTTGTATAGTTGAGACAAAACGCACTGTCATGCGGTTCCCATATCCAGCCGGCCTGGGGTCATATTTCTTGTGCAACCTGAGGCCCTTTGCGGCGTTTTGTTTGTAGCGTTCGCGACAGTAAAAAGGCTCCAGCAAGCATTCTGTGGCTAAGAAGATACCCCAGTAAAGGGTCTGGAGATGTACTACTGGTGATGTTTGGTTTGCCTTTGCCCACGTCTTCATTGCGGAAGGAAGGACACCATTGCAAAATTCAAGTTCCAGCGCACGTGTAACTTGCCACGCGAATGATCGAAGCATTCGCCTAAGGCCTTCATGTGTTTTAAGAGTTCATTCCAAAGAATGTGTGCTTTGCATTGGACCAGGCGGTCCACATGAAGACAATGAAAGTGCCAGGGCGCTGGCTCTGCCATTCTCTTCATGCCCGCTTCGGACCAGTCAGCCTTGTTTCAGCATTTGAATTATTACTTTAAAACGCGCTATTGGGAGTGAAATTCGAGTCCTCTGATGTATGACTGGTCTTTCGGTTTTCACGAGTTCTTGTAGGTTTTAGCTTCGAGTTGGGACCTCTGAGAAGCGCTTACCTTCCTATCTCGATGCACACAGGCGACGCAAAGCTCCATTTGTCGATGCAGGGGACCGCTCTTCTCTACTGGCAAATTCTGTTGTGTGAGATGAAGCTAATGCAGTTCATTTTGGGAAACTTTGTGTGAAGCGCTTCAAACGGACGAAGGAAAAGGAACAAAATAAGCTGTTTGTGCTTGATAGTTAGCGCTGTGGGGGCGGATGTTCATATCGGTATGGCAGCACGTTTGTTTTTCACAACGGCGCTTCCCCCTGCTCCGAGCTTGGGAGACGCCCTTGACACCTGCCATGAGCTTGCCGGATTTTTACACTAGGTGCATTTCCAGTCGTCCGTTGGCATGAGAGTGAAAGCAACATGAGAGAAGCAAAACACCAACGTTTTTCAATTATCTCACCGGAGGGTTTTGAACCGGATGAATTTGGATGGTGTTGGTTGACACCTTTCCAGTTGGGTTTGTCCAGCTAGGCTGACAGGCAGGCATTTGGGGTGTTGTGCATGAACACTTTTCATTTTCGCCTTCAGCAGGCCACTGGACATCTTATGCTTCGCGGTAGGCCCACTAAATATCTTTGTGATTTGCACTGAGGGACACTAATTTGCTCTCATGCATTATGCAGTTCAGGCAGAGGGGAAGTTCGAGACAGACCAATGTAAAACTGGTTATTGTAGAGCACTTTACGCTCCATAGTTGTCTGTTGAATCCGGTGTGGGGAGATATGCTTACTCTGGGCAAAAACTGTCAGCTGGTTTGACACAGCACAGTGCAGTGGCTGCTGTGGTAACAATTAAAGCACTCCATATAAGGGCTTGAGAGATGCTTACTCTGGGCAAAAGCTGCCAGCTGGTTTGACACAGCACAGTGCAGTGGCTGCTGTAGTAACAATTAAAGCATTCCATATAAGGGTTGTTTAGCTCTGTCTTATGAACTGCACGAGAATCGCTCGTGAATGCTTGACCACACAGCATAGTCCAGCAGTCCCCAATCAGCTCCCGCTGGAATACATTATACATGGGCAACTGACCCTACAATGGCGGACTTGTATGCTCTCGGCTCTATAAATCTGAGTTGGTGGTTTACCTCAAATTGTTATGCCAACCTGCTCCACAGAGGTTTCCTTTTACCAGCCCTTCGTTACTCGTGCGAATGCATCGAAAAGTGGTTGCTGAGGACCCATCAAGGGTTTGTCAAACTGTCCCTGGAGTAGGTGGTCTCGGTCGGTTAGTTTGCCTGTATGGGCTCTAAAGGAGATGACAGGTAAGACACTAGATATGCATAGCGGCTTGACGGCTTCGAGTATGCGGAAAGGGGTCACAATCGGCACTTGCAGGTTTCTGCAGAGCGGAAATGACATTGGGATGTGGCGGCCGCATGTGGTATGAAGTCAAGGGCCGTAGCGAAAATGATTTATGAGTGTAAATTCAGACTGCTGTCAGGCCAACGAAATCGGACTGGTTCGTTGCAGCTTGTACGCACATCGTTGATGCTGAGAACAACCGAAAAGCGTTCTGTGCATCGAGCCACGACGCTTTATGTTGAAAACCCATCCGTCTGTTCCTATACCACCAGCAAACATTACCGTGTGCATTTTGAGCGGTATGGGCTCGTGCGGCATTAAGGGTCTGAGGCTGGCAAGCGCTAAGCTGCTCACCGGAATTCTTATGCAGTGCGGTTACTGCGTGGCTTGAAAACTTCATGCAGAGCGGAGATGTGGTCGTATCGCTTGGGTTGTACAGGAGTCTGCAATGGCTAGCTCCAGGCGCCACTGCTACGCCGTCTATAGAGGACGCTAGCGAAAATTGCATTTCGGCGGTTGCATCCAGTCAGCTGCTTCGTGTTGTCGTTGGCTATCACATTTAGGGGGTCAATTGCCTGTAGAGCCAATTAGGAAATATGCTTGAGGCGCTGTCTGCATCTCGAGAGAGCATGCATCTCATGTGCGCTCGTGCCCATATGGGAGGATATTCCTCTCAGTTGGAATCAAGTGCTACTTGGAGTAGCCACTATGGACACAGTCTGGGCTAGCAACTGCGAACGTTTTCTCATGGCTGGTGTGACCACTGCGAGCAGCCAGTATGACCCATGATACGTGCTCGCATCTGCTTCGTGAACTTCTACGTTTATTCTGTCTTGCCGCTAGACTGAAACAGGAGTAATCAGACCATTTTGATACACACAATACTTTAGGAGGAAATCCACACAGACACGAGAGGCGACGAAGCTGTGTGCTGCTGCGATATTCTCAAGAAGGAATAGTGGGACTCTTCTACTTGCATTTGCCGGGAAGTATCTGGCATCATAATGTGTTGCAGGGATCAAGTAATACAGTTTCCATGCAGGGCTATACAATGTGGGAATTCCGGGCGGTGAGGGAAGCGTAGGCGGTGGTGCGGTCCTGATGACACTTCCAGATGAAATGGCTGAGCCAACGGGAAATGAGTAAATCTGTGTCATTTCCCGGGTTTTCAAAAGGTTTGGGTTTTGAATAAACTCACTTGATAGGCGCATCTTCGTCGATTTGCGCTTCTCGGAGCAACTGCGTCTTGTAGTACCCGCAGGTGAAAGCCCATGCCTCATCGCAAACGGTCTACTGTTCAGGCCACGCAGTCAGTTTCTAGTGCTCTGGAACCATATGGCGTATCACCAGTGCTTTAACGAAACGCAGGAGTATGCTCCTATTTACGCCTTCTGTATTTCTGCATCTGTTCTGGCGTTTTCTTTTGAGCCTGGCATTATGAGCAAGCCAGTAAATTGGCCAAACAATACATCTGCTGCCAGTATGTGTAGGGGACAGCAGCCACTACGCGGTGGTTTGTGTCGAAGATTAGGTATTACTCGCTGCTCGCCCTGCCACATATGATGGCATTTGTTCTGCCGATAACAGGAATGACGAAGGGAAGGGGTCGAGGGCGCTATCGGCACAAATATCGAAAATACACGTGGCGCTTGCTCGAGAGAACCCGGAGCCCACAGTTGACGCTTCAACTGTTGGAGGACACAGAAAAACGGAATTCGCACTGAAGACTGGTGTTTAAAGTGTAGTTTGTTCGGAGTAGGTGCAAGGCTTGCCAATGAGTTGGTACGGCACTTCCCGATGAACCACTTATGGTATTCCAACACTATAGGAAGACTGGGAGAGGAAGCATGCTCCCGGTGTGCACGCATGTGATTTTTCCTGCAAGTCTTCTTGTCGTTGGTCTTCCAGAAGGAAGCCTCTCGATGGCGACACTTGATGCAACCAGCGACACCGTTCTGCGGTGTGTATTGAGCGTGCGCTTGGTTTGTTTGCCCTGCCTGAAAATTAGCATCGCCTGGCGTTAGAGGAATATGAAATGTTTAGCGATGAGCTAGGTACCTGCATGCGTGAGCATTTTGAGGCTGTGCAGTTTGTCTGGATGCATTTACGTCCGCGGCTAGCTTTCTCTGGCAATACGGTCGCTGGCAGTTTTGGCACAAATCACCCACCCAGAAACAACCTCATGTGCTTTGGGGTGTCAGTTGAAAGTTCACCTCTCAGGCGAGTGAATATCAAGCGTGGAATTTGTGTCTGCACGCGTGTGAGGCTTTGTAGGTGTACGCCTGGGGAGGGGCGAGGTTTTGCTGTGTTTTGGTAAGTACTCTGCTTCGGTATTTACTGGTAAAGAGCATTTCGGCGCTGCGGCATTCGTTTGCGAGACAGGAGTTCACACTACAAACTAGCGCAGTTAACTGGTGCGGCAATACATGTGCAGTGCTGTACGTGGTAGAGGGCAGTACCGACACACCGGTTATTTCTGTCTAACTTATTACCACTGGTGATACACAGGGCTATGCGTAATGGTGGCTGGTATGCAGGTAAAGGGAAGGGCCATAATTGGGACAATAGTGGCGGCACGGTCAACACGAACTGTCAAAATACTCGTGGTGCCTGCACGAAATGTTTCAAAACCGCTAGCTCATTGTTTATTTATTGGATAACACAAAAGAAAGAGGGACCCTTACTGCTGGCTGATGGCTCAGGTTTGAGGGGGTTGTTTGGGTTGTTCTGTCCTGGAAATAAGTACAATTAAGTATAGCACTCCAATATAGTAAACACGGGTGGACAGGAAAAACGCCACCGGTCTGCACTTGCTGTACCTTTCCCATACTGTCCGCCAGCCCTCCGAAAAGAAACCATTCGACGAGAAAGTCCCATGCATCCAGCAGTACTGTTTCGGTGTTGCTGCTGTGCTTGGGAACAGTTTACATGCCTTTATTGGACGTACGTGCGATTGCCAGCCGATGTACACGCATGGCGGGGAGCGCATCGCGATCGCGTGTGTCAACATTATGAGTCTATGCAGTTTGTGTTGCCACGGCCACGCCCGCGGAGAGGCAAGGCTTCTTCTGGCGTCGTGATCGCGCTCCCTGTTGCCTAGCAAGTACATCCTTAGAGGCAAATACATTTGCTCGGGTGGTTTATTTGTACTGCTACGTTTCGTGCTGTCTGCTACCAGGAATGAAAGTATATGCTGATGTATACATACCGGCGGTGTCACTGCATGAGAAAAAGCATGGTTTCCTTTTCTTTTGATAGTGGTAGTGTCTGTTATCTACTTGGGCGGGGTGCTTTGGAGTTGTTACATGCGACTGCAAGACTGTGTGTGATATCAGAAACGGTCAAAGCGAACTCGCGACCCCGTAGGCGTGCACAACATGACGTGTTAGGGAACAGAACCGAGTACTTGCGAAGGTTTTGCACTGCTGGAGGAGAGCTACAAGATGAATTGGGCTATTGTTCTACGGGGAAGGGAAAAACCGATTTGCTTATCGTGGCTGACGGCGCGGCCAGCACGCACTGTGTATCTAGCCACGGCGCTTGTAAGAAAGAGCGCATAAACCGTAGAACATTGTGTAGCGATTGGAGACCAGCAAATAAAGCAGAGCCCGTAGTGCAGTAGAGTACGTTTGGTTTAGCTAGACTGCGTACGCTGGTTTGGTTCTGGAACAGATGCCATTTATGGATAGGTGGCTGCTACCTGCTTGATGTGGACACCAGACAAACACTTCATAGCTCTTGACGAGTATGGGCGGAGGCGAGCGGAAATCAGGCGTCCTGTCTGCACTTACGTGGTGCTGCAAGTTCTAGCATTTTTGGTTCTTCTTGGCTTTCCAACAAAAGTCGTTTCGACATGGACGCCCCATGAAGCCCAGTTACGGGTTTGCAGCTAGTATTACGTCGGCGCCTGTTTCGAGTGCATTTCTTCGAACTAAAGCTCTTCCAAAATAGCGGTATGCAGCGTATTTGGATAAGAGCTGTGACGCTTTCATCTGTGAGCATGGAGGGGCTATGGATTTTGTGTGAGCGCATGCAGTTTCGTGATCTCGCGAATCCCTCTCTGCACTTGCGATCTCGCGCTATTTTGCCAAGTAATGATGCGCATACATATGATGCACATACGAAGGTAGACTCGGGGTCATGTGGGGCATTCAAAAAATAGGACTTCTTGTAGTAAGTTTGAGAGTCGCCAACCCAATTCACATCCATGGCGTCATCAAGCGTACTCCTGCGTTTCAGCGTGTACGAGACCAGGAGCAAAAGAGCTCGTAAATGCGCGCAGTCGTGTTGAGCTGCAATATAAAAAGAAGCGCGCACTCCACGGACGTTCCGTCGCAGCGATATGTGCTCGCCAGATAGATTGCGGCATTGCAAAAGTTCTCCTTGACCTGCGGAGAAGAGAAGAGACACAACGCTCTTCACGGCAAATAAAGCGACGAATGCGAGTCGTGAAAGTAGTCATAGCTGGTGAATCAGTGAATGCGTCACCAATAGAACATCGTGTAGATGCTGAGGAACGTAAAAGAAAGTGGAAGCCATACTGCGCGTGGGCATGTCTGCTTTGGCAAATGTAGTAGCTAGGCTGTTTTGCATTGCAAGCAATTGCAAACTCTCCCTCTGGCCTGCCAGCTTAAGGGAAGCAGCCCATATCACTCGACTGCAGTTGGGAGATGCATGTGTTAATAAGGTCTGCGCTCTTCATGCACGTGCCGTCTCCCGCACCAATTAACGGCTCTATATTGTGGTCGGTCTTCCAACAAGAGTCGATTCGACTACGGCAACAAACGCTAGCAGCTGTAACGTCTTGCGGCTGGCACTATGCTTGATTTCGGTTGCTCTCTGGTTGAAATAAGGTCCATGTGCCGATAGGGCTATAAGCAGTACTTTGGAGGGAAATACAAGACCTGGAAATGCGAGCGCCCTGGGATTATGCAGTCTGTGCGCAGACCTATGTCTGGGGTTTGACGAAGCGCTCTCTGGCGGTGCGATTACATGCTGCTTTGGCCAGGAAGTGTGCACGTAATGCGTTGCCACAGTTGGAGGGTGAGATAAAATTGGCGGCCAGAACAGTGTGCACTCAGTGCAAGGTATGCGAAGCAAATTCATATTATCAGCTCAGTTCAGGTACCGTTATGTCTCAGATAGTATTACAGGCATGACAGTGTAGCGCATGCATGCAGGTTTTTGAATACTCTGTCTAAACACCAATACGGGCATCTCTTGTTTGATCAGGCTCTCCCTGGGTATAAGCAGTTGCAAGCCTTTCTAGTGCTGCAGTACCCGTTTGCAAGACAGAGTGCGCCTTTACAGACGACTCCAGGGAACGTGTGAAGCAGTATATGTGCGCTGCAGCACAGTAGTACGGGACAACACTCACTATGCAGTGAATTGCACAAAACGTTTAGGAGCACTGGCAGCAAGGCCGGTTCCACATGGAGGCAGCTGCCCTACGGAGATTGGGAATAGAGAAGGACGGGCCGGGTTGGTTGCCAACACTAAGCATTCATGTCTGCAAGGAGCTTGCCCTACAACTGGACAGCTCTCGGAGCAGAGGCGCATGGCTCTTGTTCGGCTCTAGTAGGGTGGTGTCACTTCAGCAGTTTTTGCTTGCAGGAGGTGTACGTTCAGCAGGATGTGAGAGACAGCACCGAGTAAGCAGAGATTTGTGTGGAAACGTAACTACCACTAGCGACACGCCCACTTATGCATGACTGTATATCTCCTGCAGATAACAGGAATAGTCAAGGGGAGGACTTGGAAAAATGCAGCTATCGCACGAACTATGTGAATACTCATTCGGTTTGCAGGATAGCACGCAGAACCCGTACCGCACTGCACGCAGAAGGGGGAATGTCAAAGAACGCTAGGCTCGAAGTGCTAGTGGATGCTTCAGGTTAAGCGAGTTTAGCTAGCCTGCTCTGTTTGGGGATTATGCGCAGTGCATGGATGCACCGCTGGCTGTCGTTCGGCCATGGCGGCGTACGGGGAACCGTTCGTAACAGTCTAACTAGTAG
>CAJFCZ010000167.1:0-22837 GCA_904066245.1 Eimeria sp. OTU-Y
GTCCTGTACACGGAAGAGTCCCCCAGGTTACATAGCCACTTCCTAGATCTGCTGTCTCATAATAGTTTCTAGTCCAAGCAACCGTAGATTTAATCGGACTGGCTGGCCGCCAGCAGTTTCCCTGTGCGGTGCACTGCGGCGCTCGTGCGTGGAGCCGCAGGTGGTGGGTGGTGTCTGCGTGAGTCGTAGTAGTGAGTAGCGACCGGGTCTTCGGACCTAGGTGCTAGCCATCGGCAGCTGGCTGTATCGACTCTACGAACCGCCTTATTAACTTTACGTTATTCGATTTTTTTGGTATTTCTAGCCAAATTAGGAGCTTAGGGCGGTACATTGTAGTGCCGGGCACTACAGTCGGCTTCACTTGAAAGCCCTAGGCCTCGTGCGGGCGGACGAGCACATATAACACATTTGGCCTCTTTTCTATCTAAAGAGTTCCAATATAACTGTGTTTATATTTCTAATTGTTCCCCTTCGAGAAACTACACCTCCAAGGTTACCACATGCGCTCTATTGTAGTGTGCATGCACTACAACGGGGCCCCATGCTGCGCTGCATGCAGAGCAAGTGGTTGCATCTAACATTCATTAAGCATTCTCTTTTCTCTAGTCGTTCTTGTCATACTTGCAAAAACAGATTTATTTTATCAAATACCGAAGCGTTTGTTGTTCCCACTATCGTTTAGGTCTACGGTTCCTGGCGGTCTGCTCTCCCCGGCCGGCGGTTGCAGTCCAGTTCCTGCAGCGGCTGGAGGAGTAGTCCTTACCGCTGTTTCGGCGAGACGGTCTTACTTATTTTCCTTATCTGTATGGAGTGAGAGTCCAATAGCTGTTTACCATCTTCGACTGTGAAGAGTCGTCCGAGCTCGAAGCATGCCTAAGCAGCGAACACCGCCACATCACGTGGAATATTCGAAGGAAGCCTCTTTTTTACCCGGAACATCGCTATCGCCTATACATACGTACGATCTGGGTGGTATCGAGGACCCATCACTCCTCCTTTGTCGTTGGCGGTGGGGAGCATCGAGCCTCCCGCGCTTTTCAGCAGTGGACTTTCAGTACGACGAACCTTCGTCAGGAGTCACCAGGACGTACTACCCAGAAACTATTCGATTTAAGGCCTGATTCTTCCAAGGAGGGCCTACGATTGATCCTGTTAGACATTTTTTGCCGTTGCGGACGTGCATTGGTTCCCGCTAAATTAGAAATGTCGGGGAATTTCTATAAAGGGACTTCAACGGACCAGACTCCTTTTTTTAAGGACAAGGATAGCCAACTCATTGCGCAGAGAAAAGTGAGGGGTGACAGCCTTCTCTAGGTGCAGCATCGTTATTCGTTTGTGTCTCCCGGCAGAGTTCGTGAATGAACTAACTCCCTGGTGCTATTCAGTCCCTACAGAAGAAACATTCCATTCTGTACTTGGCTGTATTTTGTTTTTTTGTAGTGGCCAGCAATCTTCGAACAGGAGGTCGACATGAGCAAGGTGAACGTGGAGGTTATGAAAGCGTGGATTAACCATAAAATAACCGAGCTACTCGGTAGGGCGCATGCTGTAAGGAAGTTCCAGGGATATTAACAATCGTGAAACACAGTGATCAACATGCACACCAAAGTAGCAGAACCGCACAGCACTTCAACGTCTTTGGGTTTGGGTGGCTCAGGCTTTGAAGATGACATCGTAATTTCGTACTGTCTTTCGCAATTGGTGCCGGAAGAAGCTCTCGCTGCAGATGTTGACGAGAGTAAGGCCGGGAGCTGGCTGCGCATCGGCACATGCTGCACGCACGCGACTGCTTAGCGGCGATTTTCTAGGCGGGCAGGAAGTACTGGGGGGCAGTTTCCCCCAAGGTCAGCCAATATTCAGCATGAATTCACACGGTTACACTCGGGAGCTGCAAGTGGCTGTTCTTGCGTGCAGGGAAGAATTACCTGTGTCCCAAGAAACTTGCAATATCGCTTACCGGCTTTGTTGGAAAACAAGCGACACATTTCGTCCGCGAGCTGTGGAAGCTCCTCTTGAGTGCCCAGGTAATCAGGTAATAGAGAACCGGCGAGCAGTATCTGTCTCATTAAGGCATTTGCATTTCACTAGGAAGTTTGCTTCAGTTCGCAATGGGTACGCTTGCAGAGCGCAAGATGTACTTTGCGGACGCATACTGCCTCGTTACAGGGGTTAGACGGCTTCGTGAGCAGTGCACGTTTACGATCCATGTACTACTTGAAGTGCAGGCGGCACTTTGCAGCTGCACGCCCGTTGTTGTTATGTGAGCAGAATACTCCGACGGGGATCCCCCCCGAGTTTTTGGAGAACAGAAGACTGGAAATGGAGAGGAAGCGAGAGGAAGTAAGAGATGAAATATTGAATGCCCTAGTATGACTGGGCACTCTGTCAGCCGACGTAGGGGCAGGTGCTCCATGACGTGAATATCTTTATATACACGATGAGCAATCCTGTTTGAACAGGCGGCACGCATTAACGAAGAGCTGGTGCGCAGACATGAGCAAATGATGGCCACCGAATTCAATAAACAAATCAAGCAATTCGCCACGGGAACTGCCCCCCCGAAACCGCCAACGCTTGTAGCATGTACGCTCGCTCCATGACTCCACGGGCGAATTCGCGCCACTGTGCTGTCGCATAGTAGCATGTTGTTTGAAACCGTATGGCACCATATAACTGGTGGATGCAATAGCGTGAGTTTAGTCCTGTTATTGTTGTTCCCCGTATGCAGACGACACAATTCCAGACACGGGCGGCATGAGAGGGTGGGATAACGACGATGCGCCGCCACCACGCGCTCGCGCACGTAAGGCATGAACCAGGCGTAAACCCAGTAGAAGATCATTTCCAAGTTGGGAAGTCTTCGATCATTTTTGATGCGGCTTGGCCCACCCCGCCGGACGCATATTTACAGTTTAGGGGGTCGTCAGAAACTCCGTCGATCCTGTTGTTGGTAATAGAGTTGCTTTTTGCTTGGTATGCGCGTTTTCAGCATCCCACGATCGCAGCAGAAGTCGGAGCCGCTCCCGTTCTGGCGGCAGAAGTCGCCGTACTCGGAGCGACAGGCATGAGAGAAGGAGGGGCCGACGGCGAAGCGAGTCCCGCAGCATGTCGCGTTCTCCGAGCCGAGGTAAGGAATTGTCCGCCTTGCAAGCAGGTTCACTTAACCCACTGTATCTAGATTTTACAGTGAGGGCGGGCTGAAAGTTTACTCTGGGGATGTATTCGGTAGGAAGATGCTTGCTTTGCATTTCTTTCTCTGATGCGGTACAGGTGGGGATCGAGATCGTGACCGTCGGCGTGGCCGATCAAGCGATCATGATTAAATTACGTTAACCGCAACAGTAAGCCCTCTGCATCGACTTTGCCTCCAGAAGGGACCACTGACACAGCTAGAGCTGGAATAATCAAGGTGTCAACGCCTGTATTGCTTCTTCCTCCAAAGGGGTCGTTGAAATGGAATTGCACTAGGTCACAACGTTGCGCGCTTGTGATAATGTGCGGGAAGCTATTGCGTCATAGTTGTTCGAGTGTCACCATCGCGCGCTTGTGACTATTCGCGAGAAGCTCCTGCGTCAGAGGTGCGCGAGTGGTATCGTCGTTGGGCTGGCTGATAGGGCAACGGCGGGCACTTCCTGTGGAAAGAAATACTGGTTATCAAGACTAGAAGGCACTGTGGCTTACTCAAATCCCTTGCCAGCACGGAGCTACTTAAGAATGGCAATCCACCCTATGCCGCCACCCCTGGGCTTGTGCGCTTCGACAGGTCGTAGTGCTTAGCTTCCGCTGACCAAGGGCTGTCGGTTATTAGGTACACATGGTCTCGCAGAATGGCAGTGATCCACGTGCTTCTTAAGCAGCACGTGGATCACTGCCATTCTGCGAGCACCACTGGTCTCATTCGTCGTTCTTTGTCTCCACCATTGGGTAGTGAACGAATTACGTCGCTGTGCATACCTGCGTGGTAGAAAGCACTTCCGATCCTAGAGAGGTGGTTCTTGTTCGTTGTCATCCTTGTGTTGGTTACTGCCTACAATTTTGACGTCGAGCGAGTCGTTTGTCGCTGTTTCTGTGGAAACAAGCGTTGGTTGGTCTTTGGAGCAGTACGCGGTTCCAGCGTCACTCCGCTGTGGACGTCTTATTAGGGAATATGCTATCTTTTCCAGATCCGTTGACTCTAGTAAGAACTTCAGAAGATAGTCATTTGGTGGTGAAACCAAGTTGGACTAGAAGCATACAAGTATAATAATAATTTCGAGTTGGATATTGCTAGGCAGTTCCCGGTGCCATATTCCAGATATTTCCAGCCAAGCACACAGATGTGAGAACTTTAGACGCAGAAGAGTTGCTAATGATTAGGAGCTGAAGGGTTACTAATGCTTGCCTCCCCTAAAATCATGTTACTTCGAAGGGGGAATCGGCGTAGCGCCCTGTTGGGGACAACTACCTGACAAAGGGCGCTACTGATATGCAAACATTCCACAAGTGCTGGGCTGTTGTACGAGCGTATGACTGAGGTCAGGCCTTGCAGCTATACATGATATTATGTCGCGCGTTTCAGTAGGATGAGCTTCCCCGTCTTCTGCAAATGCTGCTGCGAGTTAAAAGTCATACCTAAGCCGGTGTTCGGATGTGGCCGCACACTGGACGGTGCACGAGTTCGCGGCACAAGAAACAGTTTTAGTAAGCTGCTTATGCGAAATTGACGTGCTTCGTTGAGGCACCTATTCGCGGTTTTTGAACATCTTCAGAAAACGCTTGCAATACGTGTGCTCGCCTGCGGCTTAGTGACGGAAGTGACCTGGGGAAGATGGACTTCACAGTTTCTCACTGCAAGAGGAATTGTACCAGCGGTGCTTTGATGTACCCATGTTTATGTTCTATGCTGGCTACCGAAAGTCAGGAGGCTCCTTAGCTGTTGACTGCGCCGTTGGTCCATGCCGGGGCATGTAGTTGTCAGGTGTGGCTGCGTCCTTTGGCGACAGGCAACATGAACCAGCGATATAGGACGAGGACGCATTTCGACGGATTACTACTTGTGGCCCCTTAGGCCTCTTTACAGCTCACTACGCTCCCAGGGCGGTCAGCACTGTGTTCTCTTGACTCCTATGACACATACGCGCCAGTGCTACTAGAGTATGCTAAAGGGTGCTCCCCGCTACACAGCTAAAATCTGCCGTCTCCGATTTTCTCATCTACTCACAGAGCTTTAATTTTCTGGTACTGGGGCTGTTAGCAGACAGCGATTGCTGGCACATAAGGGGGAAATTCCCTCTGCTTCCCCCACAGGGTAGCAGCTAGCACTGGCTCTGATTCTGAGCCCTTACGAACGAGGCGCCAAGGGAATATCGTCTCTTAATTGGAGTATAGAACATATATCATATGTCTTATTGCACTTCTTATTGTTACATTTAGAATCTGGAGGTGTTTTAGTCGCTCTTTACTGCTGCTCGATGACAATCGCTGGCGCCCATCGTGTAGTGCCCGGCCCTACACTGTACCGCCTGGAGCGGTCTAAGACACAACTTACGCCGCAGTCCCAACTACGGATTTAGAGCAGAGCGGTTCCGGAGCAAAACTCGACAAATACTAACATGTATTTCTCCATTTTATGACAATCCGTCACGCTGCCGCGATGTTTCCCCGCCTTCTTGTGCGCTCTTGCGCACAACCTACTGGCCTGACATTCAACCCAGCATCCATACTAGGAAAGGGGAGTTTCTCCGCACCTCTGGTGTCTAATGTGCGGAGTATTGCCACACACTCCCCTCATCTGCACCTGCCTTCCCCTCCGCCACGGGAATTTGAACCCGATGGCAGCCCCAAAGTTTACCGGCTAACCCAGACAACTTACAACCATAAGTATGACTGGCAGCGTTGGTATTTGGCTCCAGTGGGCGTTTTTCACACAGTGTATAAGGGACAATTCGCTAGGGACAGTCCTGCTCACTAGTAAGTCAAAGAGCTGCGCCACAGCCTCATCTCGATTGGAGTGGAATTCGATGGGAATTCTTTTGAGTTGCCTTCTGGCGCCGTTTTCGGGCCACACAGTCCAGCTTGTTTTTCCATTTGTGGTTTGGCATATGGCTTTCAGTGCCTGGTTGTTGCAGTACAACATGATAGTGGCTTCAGTCCCGCTGCTACTGTTTTCCCTAACGGTCGCCTTCATGATCACTACTTTCTCCCTCATCGGTAGGCCTTTTCAAACGTCTTCGTTGCTGAAAGACGCCTCAGTGTTTGTTGCGTTAACATGCATTCGCCCGTTAGAAATTGTGAAGTACTGTCAGTTTGGGCGGGCGTTGTTCTGGATGGTATGCCCTTGCATCCCCGTTTCAGGAATAAAACCGAAGCGCTTCACTACCGAATGGATGCTTGCGAACAAGGAGAGAGAACGAGCAGAGAACAGCAACCCAATGACACGGTATCTGGACAGAAGACGCAAGGTGAGCAGACGAGTAAAACATCATCGTCAGCAGCGAGGTTGTGCTTGTTTGTGCGTTGTGTTGTTTGTGAGATATTTTTCGCAAGGCGACTTTCAGGCTTGTCCCTGAGATCTTGTATGCTTACGCATTCTCAGGAAAGGGGTTCCAATTGGCTGCCTGAAAAGTACTTCATGACACATCCGTTCCTATCGGTTAAGGCAGACAAAGCCGAGCTTGTTGCACCAGCAACGAGCTCAGACTAAGCCCACCCGGCAGTATACCCAGGCGGTAGCGTATTGGTGGCTCCACTTCTATAAAATTCACATCCCGCATGCACCCAATGGCGAAAACGGTGGGAGGGGTGTCGTTTTTTATTCACCCTTACTCTGTGGACATGCGATACGGGTAGCTCTAGCTCCGGATACTGTAGCTCTATATTTGCGCTGTGGCAACAGTTTTGGCGTATGCCAACATATTAGTATGCAGCTTTGCATGCGCGGCGCATATGAAGTGGTGGCCACGCTCCTCGTCCCTTCGAAACTGCAGAGTGGGGTTGTGGTTGTGCTTGGCACTGAGTGCCATCTGGTCGGACTTGCAAAGAACTGCTTAAATATTTGCATCGTGAAATACGACGACTTGCATACTTTGATGTACCCTATTGTGTTTTAAGTACAAACATGCCACTCGCCAGTGTGCAAGGCGGAGTTGCAGTGCCAGCGACGTGGCTGCTGACAAGAAGCCTTCAGTCCACACCCTGCCACTTTTCCGATGACCCCTTGCACGCTAATTGAGAGAAACGCCTGAGCGCAGAATTGAGTGGCTATGATATGCGCTAAAGGCACCCACTACTGAAGAGAGGGCTGTTGTAATTGGGGTTTAGAGGTAGATAGGTGTGGGCACAAAAACGCCACGGGTCAAACTGGGCGCGTGAAGGTTTATTACGGCGCGCAATAGCGCGGTAATAAACGCACAGCGATAGTTATGAATGATAAACTGTGTACCAGTTTCACCTCTGGCCCCTCAAAGTAACTTCCGGCACAACTAGCTGGGGAACTTGTAGGGTTTAAGCCGTGGGCAACAAGATGCGCCACAAGCGACCAATAGAGACGCTCTAAATGTCACCCATCGTCGTCAGCTGCTGCGTCCGCTGCGTGTTCCTTAATGTGTTCAACATAAACTGCAGACAGGCAAAGATCACACTCGGACTACATACGAATGGCTTCCTATTGTACGTAGGTTATCACAGCTACGCAGCGGTTTAAACTTCGGTGGCGCCTTGGCTTACTCTGGTACTGTTCCTTGTCTATGCGCATTTGCAGCTCTTGGGGGGAGAAGCCATCACCCGGGAGCCTTAAGGTCCAACGCAAACACGGAACAAAAAGCAAGATAAAGGGGCGCCGAAGAAAATACGCAATCTTTATGCTTTCAGAGTTTAAACACTAAAGGAGAGACCGCCTGGTACAGCTAAGCGCCCTCACCTGAACTTCTTGCCATTGTTTAGCTCGATGTGCACTTCCGATGGAGCATCATACCTGAAGTTACAAACGAACAAACGAATATCCTCTTCACACACTGGACACGCGTGGGATTTAGAAGATACCTTCAATGATAAATGGCTTACAGGTTAACTGTTGCTGGCCTGCTGCCACAGCCTATACACCATGCAGGCCATCATAGAAGTCCACCTGAAGCATCCAGCTTCCCTTATGTACAAGTAATAGCTATGCTGTGGAGAGCATGAACAACATACCCTAAAAACTCGACGCGCGACTTGAGGCCTGGGAATTTCCGTTGTATCTTGCTGCTGTTCAACATACAAGCGAGCTGTCGGCATCCTTCAGAGGCCGCCCGTCCCGGGTGCAGGCGTACACGAACTTCCTTTACATGAGCAAAAAGAGACAAGGGAGGGAACAATCGCCACTTCGGCATAATAAATGGCAGCAAGGCGTCAGGTCAGTCTGAGTGCTGCTGGACGGCACTTAACGGGCCGAGCAGCACGCCTGCTGCCTCTGTGATTCAAATAAAAACTAGAATCTAGAGCAAAAGCGTTGTTGAATAAATCTCCATGGAGTTTTCAAGCCCTGGGTACCATATAGATGCTGGGAATGCAGTACCAAGGGCTGCTGGGGCTCCTTTGGGGCTGGAGGGTTGTTACTCGTGATCCCCCATGAAAGTAGTATTATCTGAAGTAAGGCCAGTTGTTCGCCTGTATAAAGCCTTCTGACAGCCTGAAGGGTATGCTTAGGCGCGCTTTTTATTAGGGTGTTCCCACAGGAACTGAGCATGAGCCGCGTGCTGCGGGATCGGTTAGTGGATTGTTTGATTTGACTGCAGGAGCCATTGGCGCTCGTTGTGCAACCTATTCTACAGTTAGTATTTTTCTTGGGTCTATTGAGCTGTCCAAGTTCCCAGCACGACGGAAGGGCGGACAGAGAAATGGCTGACGTCCGCGGCGTTGTGCGATTATAACCTTCGCCTCTCGTAGTACTACAGGCTGTGTTCTGCGTATGCTAAACAGAATACAAAACGATATCAGCGCGTTTTAGCGGAATAAGTGGTTTCCAGACTGGCTGGATGTGTGTGGAAGTGCTGTTAAGGCTGCTGCTGGTCGCGGGACTTCAACGGCAGCGTAGGAGACAGGATGTCTCGAAATCATCTACGCATCACTCGATCCTTGAATGCGAGGCAACAACAAGAAGGCTCGTCCGGTCCGCCTGCTGTAATCCACCTTTTATGCTTGATCTCTCCTTTGTTTCTGTTGTGTAACTACGCCGTGGCAATCGAAGAAGTGCAGCATCCTCAGCCACCGAAAGCCACTTCATGGTCGGCAGCAGGTGCAGACCATGCCAAGATAGCCTCTCACGGAGACGATGGATTTGACACCAGCTACGCTTTTAATCCTTCGCCTGCATTCTGGAGGCCTCTAGAGAGCTTTCCATCATCGGCTTTCCCCCCCTACGACATGGGCCACTATCCCCATTACCCCCACCGAATTATATACGCTTCGTGCAACAGACAACCAGAAGGCAAGTTTTTTATAAATTATATAAACCCGAGTGCACACTTGATTTGGTAGATGAAAACGGTTATGGTTATGTGGGTTGCATCAAGAACAAGAGATGTTGCGGGGCATGTGTTTCAGGGCTGGATGCGAAGCATGATCTTGAAGGGCGGCGAGTCTGGAAGTACATTAGCCGCCGAAAGCCCCATGCTTTCCTTTGGATGGGGGACAACGTATATGGTAAGTCTATTTGCTTCAGCACCGTTGATGAGCCACCTCAACACGAGGTATCCCTGAAGCTCCGCACAACCAACCGCAATTATGCCAGACTGTGCATTTTCATCTACTGTGTGCTAAGCGTGGCGCTTGCGTACGCTTTTATACAGCGGACCACATGCAGCTGCCGACTGCAAGCGATTCGAGAAACTTCTTGTGGAAGCTTTCAGAGGGGAAGGAACCAATTCCTCCTCCGGGACTCGTCGCAGCATACAACAGCCAGCTTGCTAATAGAGAGTACACAGTGAGTAAACCCTTATATTTTTCCTTGAAGCAAGCAACCAGTGAAGGGCCTTTTGGGAATGGGTTCGGAAAGTCCCTTTGATGCTTCTTCGGTTTATGGCGCATGATTTGTTGTGTGCGATACCAGTGCCGGTTTTCCCTTACATTCAGGCATTCGTAGAGGAAGTTCCCAATATTGCAGGAACTTGGGACGACCACGACATGGGCGAAGATAATGCCAACAAATTTTACACATTTAAATATGGTATGTAGCTGTTGCTTAGTCGACGAAGTTTGTTTGTGCTTTCGATTCTCTGTGGGAGTCCAGTACGCGTGATGAGGTGTTCACTGCACTCGTTATTGACTTGGTAACTTCTCGGGACAATTCAGTTTCACCTTTGTGTTAATGCTTATGCGGAAGAGTCGAAGGAGATCATGCTTGACTTCCTGGGTGTGGACGAGACTGCCGCCATTCGGTCGCTTGATTGGAAAGGCGTGTATTCATCTCACGAAATCTATCTCGGGGAAGACCTAGAAGTGAAAGTAATTTTTCTCGATTTGCGGTGAGTTGGCTGGTTGGGCACGAGCTATAATGAAAAGTGTTGCATCCTTAGCCCCTCCGAATTTTCGTTCTTCCTCAAAGGAAAAAGGATGCTTACCCCATCTGAAAGCATGTTCTGCTTCGAGATATACAGGTTCGAAAAAGATAGTTGGTGGCTCATGGATATGGGAGACATGCTTGGCGAACAACAGTGGGCATGGCTGCAGCAGGAGCTGCAGTCCTCAACAGCAGACGTGAACGTAGTGGTCTCATCACTGCAGACATTCGCCAACCACAGGCAAGGCGCTGCAACTATAGTCCCTCGAACAAAGCAGACTGTTTGGTGAAGCAGCTGTGCTGTCTGCTCGTCTCGTAGCAGCTGAAGCTGCCCAACAGCTTTGCTCGTTTATGCACGCCGATGCGCCCCAAGGGGGACTCACCTGCTTCGTCATTTGGCGGGGGTGTCGTTTTTTTGAAGTGCCTGCAGAGAGCTTTTCCTTTGTTGTGCAACTTTTTCTGATGGCCACTGCATCCTGAATCATGCTTTGCCTTTGCTTGTTTTGTAAGCACGTTAGAACCCCTTTTTCTGCGCTTTGTGTATATATATGCAAATGCTAGATTGGTGACGGAGACTTGGAGCCACTTTCCTTGGGCACGGGAACGCTTTTATGCGCTTCTAGCGGGTTCCGGAGCGAAAACGCCAATCATATTATCAGGTGACACACACTTCGCCGAGTTCGCAGGTACGGCTGAAACTGGCGCCCGTGGGAATGGCGACTTTCCCTTTGCTCGTCCCGTCGCTAGCCGTATGTGTAGCCCACGGTGATAAACTATTTCTGTGCGGAAGAGGCGGTTTACGACTCCTTGGTGGTTTGCCACAGCGATGCATTGCCAGCGCCTCCCGGAGGACTGGTGCCTGAATGAGCCAGAGGCCCGAAGCTATTTGACTGCCTTTCGCAACCGTTCAACTGGAAGTCTGACTCCCCATCAGCAGCTCCGAAGGCTGGCAGACATGGATGAAGACGAGCTCAGCTTACAAGTAGAGAGTGGGCAGATGGAAGGGACGAGGGCTAGCAACGATTGCGACTCCTCAGTGCAATGCTGCACCTCGCCGCCCACGCAGTCCCACCTCTTTTGGTGGATACCTCGGCACCTCCCATTCTTTCTGTTAGCGCTTCTTCGCGGTGCAGCGAAACCGACTGTGTTTGTTCCAAGGCAAGACTGGAGGCGTCCACGGGCCCCAGCTTATCGTGGGGCCTTCCCGCCACCCCCGTTTGCTGCTGATCAGCCCCAGCCGGATGGCCTGATGAAAGAAGATCAGTCGAGTGTGTACCTCTTCGATATGACCAGTAGCGGATTGGGGCATGGGGTACCCGAGTCAATGTGCCGAGCTGCTTCAGCAATGGTCGACCTCGCTGCTTACTTCCTGACTGAGGGGATTCCCTTTGCGTCTTCACTCAATGCGGACACTACAGGTATTTTAATTCCAGCCCTTATTGCAGTTCTGGACGACAGCAGAAGCGACTGTGCATGCTACTTGCCACGTCTGAGTTTGAATGGTAAAAACATTTACGTTCATGATTCAGGGCCTCGTTTGCTGTACACGGAGCGCAACTTTGGGGAGCTCGAGTTCATCGAGAACCCCTTGCAACTAATTTTATTTCCGTCGACGAACGGCCATCCCCGGGATGAAGTACAGGGGCAAGAATATCTGCAGTTGCTGTCCGAGGACAACGCTGCATCGAGAGCTCAACTTCGTCGTGTCAGAGAAAAGAGTGAAGCAATACGCTGGCTGCATCGCCAGCGGCAGCAAAAGCGACCCCTCCACTTGCATCGGCAGCTGACTCGCAGTCAAGCCTCTAAGTTTCGCATCCGACTACAAACGTACAAGAAGCAGCGCGAACACCTAGTCAACGAGCTGATTTCGAAGCCAGCGCAGCGTCTGGCTATCGTGGAACGTATTGTGGAACTGGCACGCGAATTTGAAGCCTACACACAAACAGTGTTTGGTAGGAGCGCAGTAATTTTTTCGCGATTGCTCCAACTGCACTCTGCCCTTCTGTTGACACATGCATGCGAAGACGAAGGTGTACGGCATTCGGGAATTCGTTCGTCACCTCGAAGTAATTTGCTATTCACTTCTTGCAGCTTGCTAGCTTCCTGGGAACCGATTTCTCGTCCGCCAGCTGCGGGGTCTTTTGTAGATGCTGCTCTGCGATGGTTGTGGGATCGAGTGTTCTGTTTGACTTCCCGTCGACAGGCCTTCAATAGCTCTCTCCCCTTTGGTGATGCAGCGGCTTTGCGTCTCAGTGCTGCAGCTGATCAGTTAGCACGCATGGCTGCAACGGCACGCGCTGCGGGCTTCGCTAGATCGGCAGAGTCAAGACGATTGCTTCCACGTAAATTTATTAGCATCCGTCTGGGTGGACCTGAGTCGCCCCATCGTTTTAGGGTGAAGGGTAATGGAGCTGATAGGCGGCTGCGTCTACTCGGTATTTTCTCTGCAGCAAGCGACAGGCTGTTGCGACAGGCGTGCTTTCAGCTGCAGAGCCCTCGACGCCAACAGCAGCGCGAAGAAATAGACCAGCTTTTCCAGCGGGGAGTGGCCAACCAGCCTGCTGACCCGTTCATCTTCGCAGACCTAGGCCCGGAACTCCAGCTGGTGTGTTCTTTGATAGACATCCCCGCAGAGAAACACCAAGGCAGCTTGCCAGCAACACGTCTTGCTGCAACAGGCGTTCCACAGTTCCCTGCCAATCGCGTGGCTAATGCGGTGGCGGACAGTTGGGTACTGGTGGAGTTGTTGGAAACAAAAACGTGGATCCTCTCCCGCACATTCGACGCGGTAACAGGACGCCTTGCGAAAGAGAAGTTGCTTTCCTCCTTCGCATACGAACAGCGAAACCAGCAGCCTGGTATTGGCCAATGGACGTGCGAAGGGTGGAAGGGCCCCTCCGAAAGTCGAATGTATATATGTCATCTCTGTATCCTCTGTGCTTCGCTGCTTGCCCTGGGAGTCATAATTGTCATTATCATTGCTATTCTGTTGCTGGCCTTCAAGGCAGCTTCGCTTGTTGTAGCAGTGCTGGGAAAACTGTGCCGCAGCGGATGCGGCATTTCCAGTAAGCGTGTCTGTAGCAACCTTACAGGGCAGCACAACAGGCCTTCCCTGCGACACAAGGTTCTGACGCTGAAGTTGGCGGCCATTGTTGGAGTGATCATGACGATGGAAGCGGGTGCAGTCTCTAGCGAACCTTCTGCGTAAGCAGAATCTGGGCGCGTCTCCACATTTTCAAAAAGGAGAAGCTCTATTTTAGCTTACAGTAATCCTTGTTGACCTTCACTTGTACTGAAAAACCTTTCCATGGGGGCCATATGCAGAGTGTGGCCCTTCTGCGCGCGCGCCTAGTGCTGCACCTTCACTACGAGTGAGCATAGCGGGGGGTTACCCACGGGCTGAGCACAAGGCCCTACACAGCGTCCTGCACTACTGTGTCAACTAAAGCCACAGGCTCCAGCCGCACCTGAGTACGGGAGCAATACGATTATGGTTGCCCATTAACTCAACAAGGCATTTCATCGTCGCTTCACCCAGTTCACGGGCAGTAGGCTCACATGTGCAAACTTGCAATTGGCGTTAAGCTGCCCTGGACAGAAACTGCCTTTGCCGAGGTCGTGATACTCTATGCTTTCCGGCGTGTAGGAAATCACAACACAGAAACATTTAAAACATCTTAGACTGGCAAGTATTCACGTTATGCGAAATCCATACAGCATGTAGCGTAGTGGAGCTCCACTGGAGGCCTGGCGCCAAAGCTGCTTCCTTGAGAAGCAGCAGACCAACGGGGCGCCATGGGCAATTATTTATCTGTTCCTTTGGATACACATCCCAACACTGCTGCTACGAACGCAGGACGTTACTATTTCGCCACTTGATGCCTAAAGTGACAACCACGCGTAAAGGCGGGGCTGCATACGGAGGCGTAGCAACGGCACTCACTGGAAACAGCAACGAAGTTCGTACGGTCATAAGTTCCAGCGGGACAATAGGCTTTCGGCAAGCCTCAGTTATGTAGGAGGTCTCCGAGTTTAACGAGGCATACAGTGAAGAGCCAATACCTAATATAATCTTGTTTCGGGATTTCCAGGTCCACACGAATTAATCGTTTCCAGAGCCCTTTCCAGGTCCTGCAGTGCAGCAAATACTTTCGGAGTTCCCGCAAAGGAAAGAACGCGGCGTTCAACCGGATTGAGTCCCTTCAAGCCATCAGGAGCAGTCCCACTAGCTAGCCGCCGCAGGCAAGCTCCAAATGCTTCAGCGTGGTATTGTATACGGTTAAATTCTTCCAAGGCCGTGGAGGCGAATGAGCTCTGTTTCTGGTCCTGTGGAGCACTAGTCGCATTATCTTGAGTGACTGCTGTTGCCTCGAATGCTTCCCTGTCATGCGACCTTTCGACATTATTCATAAGAGCGGATGATTGCAACGACAAAGGCAGCCCCTGAATGCATAGTGAAACGAGGCGCAGAAAGCAGCAATCGCGAGGCTCAGTCTCCTCCTAAGGCCCCTTGATTATCCTGAACGCGTTTCTCAGGAACAAACCTGAATCTACCCTATGAACGCAATCGAACGAACCTTTGCATGATCCGTTGGTGGCACAGTGGAATCTCGAATAGCCGGCACAGCTTGCTCGATGCGTTGTTCAAGTCCCGAGAGCTGAAAGCGAAGCTGAGGTCATAACAAATAAACAAAAGCACTAGCATGCACAGTGAAGCAACCGACAGTGAAAAATCATGCTGCGCAGAAACAATGTATGCACATTACTCACTTCTGATATGGACTGAGCAAGTAGATGCCAATTCCGTTCATGAAGAAGAACCATCCTGTCTACCGCCCAAAGTTTCCTTTGTTGTTCCGCTAGTTGCTTTGCATCCGCCCCTTCATCGTCTTTCACCTCTTCCAGTCTCAAGTTGAGGGCTTCTAGAGGACCCGACAAGGCAGACTCAATATCTGAGGCTACGTCACTCTGCATGAAAAGCACGCCTCAGCCTACACTACAGCTGTATGTCGCGGTATTGCTCTCTCGCTGAGAGGGCATGAACGCATGCTCTATCATCAATAATATACGTTAGTCTCCACTGGCAATCCTTGCCAGAACTATAGCATACCATAAAAACTGGCTCATGGACTCTGCTGCCAATACCAGCAGCCGTACACGTATACTGCAGAATCGCCGTGCTTACCTTCAGCTCTGTAAATCTCTCGCGAAGTTCCTGAATATAGTGCTTGTTATTTTTCTGCATTTCGCACGTAGCTTGTGCAATCATTTGGAGGTTGCACCCGATGACTTCCACAGAACGTTCTAATGCACTTAAACGCCGTTCAACAGACTCCCTCCACGGGTCGTTTCTTCCTACCACACCTCGCCCGTCGTATGCATGTATCCTATGGCGAGGCTCTTCTTCGTGGTCATTGACGGGAGGCAACGATGCAAAAATGGGTTCTCCATCGACAGGTTCACTACAGGGATTCAGCGCAGAAGGATGGCTGACACGAAGATCTCAATGATGCACAGCAAACTCACCGCCTACCAGAATTAGGTCGTGAAGATAGTATTTGCTCTCTAGAGAGGCGCAAACACTCCTCCATTTCCGTCTACAGATTTGAAAACAGGTTCTGGCTACTATTGTACATCTTCCAGTGCTCACTGGCTCCCGGTTAGCTTGTCGTCAGATCTTGAGTTCCGGTAAACATGACTGGCCCCTCCATCAATGCCTTTGTTTTTCCCAGGACCGGTATCATGAATAGCAACGCCGTTGTTGGTTCCCGTATCCCTGTGCTTTTCCGAAAAGGCCCCCCGACGTTCCTCAGCCTGTGAAGTGCTTAGGACATCCATCTGCGTTGTCTTGCCTCGTTTCCTACCTCCATCGACAACCTGTTCCTCCAAACCGAAAGTCTCCATATACTTGTCTCTGTGCGGATCGTTGTCGTAAGCACCTCTGCGGTCCGCCATCTCGTGAACCAGCAGTCGTCTTCCTACTTGAATCGGCGCTGTAATTTCACCTCGGGGAGGGTCTGCTGTCGCCTGCAGACGTGGACCTGTCCGACTGCCCATCGTTCTTTCCACTGTCACATCTCCTTGGTCCTTAGCTAGGGATCCGTGCCTTTTGGCATCGTCCTTAAGAACGGATCCAGCTCCTTGCTGTTCAGCGCCATGCCACGTTGGTGTGTTTTGCCCGCGTGGGAACTGTCTTGCATCTCTCCCAGCAGTACTACAACGACACATCAGCATGTTCCGCACAAAACGAAATGCGAAACATGTTTGTATACAGGGAGGAAAAAGGTTATGCACGAATAAGCACTGTACAGTCCACGCGCCTCCAGAAAACTACAATTGAAAGCATGGGGGGTGATCGTTACCCAAAGCAGTGCGCCTATGCCTACCTAAACGTCAATGATTCCTCATTTTGCAATGCACCTCCTGTTGACTTCCCAATTTCAAGTCCGATACCCTTTGGAATCCCGTGCTCAGGGGTTTTCAGTGCATGGTACCCTGCAATCTCTTCCTAATGAAGCCAGCAAACACAAGCAAAACACAGCATAGCAGAAAGGCGTGAAAGTCAATTCACAAAAAAGGGGTGAAAATCAATTCACAGGCCTCCGCCGCTGCCTTCTCCTCCATGAATAACGTAGGCTAGCCTTGTCATTTGAATAAGCGTACCGAGAAGGATACGTATTTGACTCACTGCCAGACACTCTTCTGTATCTTCCAATTCAAACTGCACAGGAGTATCTTTACGAGCTGCCTTAATCAAAGAGCCAAGTTCTATACCCGGGGTTTCCTCATTCAGTCCGGCAACGTGCCTTGCAACATATTCCTGAGGTAAGTCAAAGCCCATGTGAGATATGATAAGAAGTGAAGGGTTAAGGTTTCCCTAAGGTGATTCATAAAGACGATGCCAAACTATGAGTGCAAACGCATCCAACTTTAACGTCGCTGCATAGCTGGGCAGGGAAGTTGTACCTGTGCTGGCTCGATTAGCCCCTGCGGTGTGAAAGCAGTGACGGGTTTCAACACAGGCTTGAAGTACCAGAAGCCGGCGTGGTGGGCGAGCAGGCACAGCATCATACCGCACTCCTCTCCAAGGCTGCTTCTCGGTCGCAAAGGAAGCATTCCAAGGCACACCCATTCATAAAACTCGGAGGAGCCTGGAGGGATTTGGCCGCAGGGAAGATGGGGGAAATCTGCATTATCTTCTAGCCCTAAGCGAGGGACTAGCGCGCTGAGCTGCAACACCGCCCATGACACGGCAATCATGATCGGGAACTCAACTATAAATCGCTTTGCCATTAGATGAGAGAATACTGGGAACCTGCCTGCTCCCCTGTTGTGCCTAGGGAATTGCTACAACACTGTGGTTTTTCACTTGCCTACGGAGTCACTGTCACATTTCACCTTGCTCACCTGGACGGAGCCATCCCCCAGTTGAGCAACGGTGCCACCGGAGTAGATTGCCAAGGTACAGACGATGAAGCTGCACCTCTGAGGTATGTAACGTAAGTCTACGAGGAGCTCCTGGTCTTGCTGAAGAAGTCGGACACTTTTGCCGGCAAGCGTCGGGTTCTTGTAGAACACACAGTCTACGTAGGTGCCGTCAGACTCGAAGAGGAAAGCGTGGACGTCTGCAACACAGCGCTCGCAAAAGGCTGTATATTCAGCGAATAAGAACCGCTGTGGATGTATACGCGGGTTCCTCGCAATTCAGTGCAATTCTGCCGCGCTTGTGCTCATCGTATTCTAACATTGGGTCTCAAGACATGGGAGCATAGAACACTGACCAACGTCAAGACTCTTGCTTGAGTCAGCGAGCTGTAGTTGCACGCTGACAAACCGCAGGGGCGTTTCTTCGTTATTTTCCACTTGTTCCGCTGGCTGGAGGGAGCTGATACCCAATCCATACACGAATTCGGCGGTTGCGCCGCCCTTCCGCACCATCACCACGGGGTGACCTACGCACTGCGAACGCTCTGTCGGCCGTGGACTTCGTAACGGGGCATTCGCTGGTAGGTATTCTCTCGTTTAGCGGCAAAGCGACGACGCCAGGACTCCTACTGCAAGACATCAAAAAAAAAGGCAAGGTCTACAGTGAAGATGCATGATTCTAGGGTTTCAGACCACTTCCCTGCACCTTCCGGTGGCAACAAAACAGTTCACCAGATTTGAATATATTAAACTTGCTATTTTTGGTTTTAAAAGAAAAAGCGGGCTCTGTATACTCACAGCTTCTAGATGGCAGCAGCCGAGGAAGATGGCAGAGACAGCAGTAGGTGACAGAATACGGCCACAGCTTGATACCAGTCAATAATACATTGGGAGAAGTAACTCCAACAGCATGCACGCAGTCACCCATTCACACTTCGGTTTAGTGTGCGCTGGGGAGAAAAAGTCTAAGTAAAGTACTAAGTAGGTAGGGCTCAACGCTGCTTGGTAGAGTGAGGTTTCGGTGAGCCACTGATCCATTAGTATACTGGTTGAAAGACCCGTATGGCCGTATTTACCATACTGGACAGAACTAGAAAATATTAATGTATTTTTAATTGTTCGTACTCTTTTTCTGGCTGTTGCTCCAATGGTCAACAGGGGTATGCCGAGGCTGCGGTTTGCGGTGTGGCGGGCCTCAGGTCCCTACACTGTTCTCAACTGGTGAAAATAGTGCACTTCCACCTCTTTAAATCACATTAACCCTCCATAATATTAATTAGGGATAATTTAGCAGTAGCTTCTGGGACCATCTCCTAGAATTTTCCCCTGGAACATTTCCAGAAAAGAAATGCTGCCCCGGTGGTGCTGCGCTTGAGCGTCATAAGAACTAGACAACCTTAAGCACTTCACACAACAGTTGGAGCTATAATGTTGATACACTAAATCGACAAATGGGTTGCTCGTGTCTGTTAGCCAGAAATGCTCAACAACAGAGCGGAGGCGCTGACAAAGCGTCAGCCGCACCGGAAAGTTCGACGCCTTGCCCAATATGATTATGAGTCATCTTTGTATGCTACGGTCAGGCATTTTCGAGGACCAGAAAGGGAGCTGGATACTTACGTTTATGCACCAGGCAAAGTTTGAGTCACAAAATGTATTTTTTGTCTATCAGCTTTTGAATTTGCTCATGACCCGAGGGGGGCCCCGAGCCGATTTTCCACCTTGTTTCTGTGCTTCAAAAAACTTACAGAATGTTTCAGTTGTGGTAGATGACCCTTAAGTTACAGCCTAGCCAAGGTGTGAAGTGACTCACCAGGTGAAAATTGCCACTTCTGAACTGGGGAACCAGTATGGCCCCACATATATAGCAGGTAGTAATGCCGGTCTCATTTGGGTCCCAGAGCGCCAACAACCATTAAATCCCAATAACATTCATTTGTGAGGAAATGGGAAGTGTGTGACTATCCAAAACGCCTTGAATGTGCTTTACGAGCAGCCAGCAAGCATTCCTCACCACCGGTTGACCGACGGCTGAGCAGCGTATTAAAGAAGCTTTACCAGAAGGCCGCAAACTCTGCAGATGTTCTAGATATGTCAGAGATCCCTTCGAATACCAAATTTGTCTGGGGTTAGTCCTCCATTCTTGTTCACGCGTCAAGGAGGGCCGTAACTCCGTAACTCCTTCAGTCTGCTCTCTTCTGCGCCATGTTCGCTTGTGGCGGGACAGCTATGGAACATAGCCACTCAACAATATCACCAAAGTACACTAATACACTCTTTTGCTAATATGTAGTTTGCTTGTTAGTGACCCATTGTCATACCAACAGGTATTCTGCTTCTGTTCTCTGTACATGCGACAGTATATTTTATTTGTCCACCTGCTCCTCGTAATATCTCCGAAACACATACTGCCGAAGATAAACTAGCTTTCAGCAGTCCAGGGGAGTCATACTTTTACTAGCACTCGCCTTGTCTACTTGCAAAGTTGCCGTTTTCTCAAGGGTGCTGCCGTAGCTCGTTGCTCGAAAATTAAGAGTCTGCTGTTTGGATATATGACGCCATTTGCCCGCATTGGAACTGCCTTAAAGACCTTTGCCCAGGGTCTCAGTACATCGAAGCCATTGCAAATAGTCCCGGAGTAAAATGACCTTCCTGTCTCGAGTTGTGGTATCAATCTTGAAGCTAGGCGTCTGCGGAAGTAGTATTGTGACTGTGTCTGATGGTACAATTCTCGAGCAAGAGGAAGGATGGGGACAATTTTTCTGGAAGTTTCAGTAGCGGTAGTTTTCAGTAGCGGCTCAGCGGCACTAGAAGATGAAGCGTGCCTAATGCTTGAAGAACAAATAATACTTGGTGCTGTATGCTGTGCATCGAGGTGCTAAGAGGACCAGTCCCTTGCCAATAGTGTTCCAGTTAGTTCTCTCTCCGATATTATTAAATTTCACACATTCGAAGATGCACGCAGGAGATTGGATTGGCTCACAAAGTGTTTTGAAGCTTGTCCTCTAAAGATCTTCTACGCGGCTGCGCTATCTAAACGCACTATTCGCCTCCTGGTGCTTCAAACTTGCCAGCATGTAGTTCCTGCAAAACTATCGGATCTCCCTGTCCTGCGGAGATTCAATAATGTTAAGACTTCGAGAAGAAAACACGCCTTACGCGCAACAGTTACCAGCCCACAGGAGTGTGGAGAGAATGGTCCGCTACGTAACAAGGTATGGTAGTATGATATTCACAAACCCAGCACGACAGGTTTCACAGCATTTAGGCTAAATCTCCCCAAATTACAGAGAATCCGCTTGAAATGAGGCAGTGGTCTTTGCCGGTGGTGTAGTGCGCAGGCACTACAAGGCCACAGGAGTAGCCTCGCGGAACAATTCTGTCAGATATTTCGAATAACAAACAGGAGTGTAGCCGCACCTAGATAATCGGATAGTAACGCTATAGAGACCTTAGAGTAGCTAACTACCGAGAGAAACGATTGAGTAACAGGGCCCGCGCCGCTCCTGCTAGGCGGGTGCCGACCGGGTGCTGCCTAGGGACTGAGGTCCTAAGCCGGGGCCGCCGACCGGGCGTAAGAGGCGGCACCGGCGCGCGGGTCGAAACGAGAACAGAACTTAGATTTTGGCAAATTTTCTGGGAAGTTCCCTCAAACGTACGTATTTAAGGTTTATTACTCCGTAACCTCCTCAGGAACCTAGTGTTCCCAGCCTGCCTATCCGTGGATACACGGTGCTACCTGACGTGTGGCCCCCACTGGCATTACAGGTGGACTGACCCTGCTGCTAAAGTTGGAGCCGCCCTTTGCACTGGAGATTGCCATCGAAAAGTCTTTTTTCCAGGAAAGAAATGCACATCCAAATAACATGCTCCTCAATTTTCACGGCAGCTTGACGCTTTGAGACACCCGTAACGCTGATATATACGCTTACTGTGGTGTGTATGTGAGCGGTCAAAAATAGGTGTCGAAGCAATACAGGCCCACAATGTTTTAGTTGAACATCACACACTTACACACATTTCTAGGATATTTAAAGGCAAATTTGGCAGCAATATTGAACTTAAGGCGTTCACGCATCTATTGGAGACAGCCACGAGAAGCTAGACGCTTGAGGCGATAGATAGGCGAGGCGCGCGCGCGCGCTCGCTGCGTCACCCACAATACGCGATAGTTACAGTACCTATGCTGACCAAATCCTCCAGTTCAGCATTAATTGGCTACGGCTGGGTGCCAGCAGCACCTTCATGTGTGTCTCACAACTCACGCCAATACGGCAAAAATACAGGTAACTTTGGTCCATACACAATGGCGGTTATTGCACGCATTGCTGCGCTGCTTGCAGCCAGCATCACGCTATCCAACGCTTCTGAGACATGGAACTTACAAAATGCCTACGATGCAAGAGCGGGAGAGCCCTCCAGTGCGTACCCGCAGTTGGGCTATCTTGGCGATGTCGATCCCAACCTAATTCTGCAGCTGCTCAGTGGGCGCATGGCAATCAACGTCGAGGGCCAGCGAATTCCCGTGAACATCACAATACCAACAACACCGGCGCCTGAGAAACCAGAAAAGCCTGAGAAACCTGAGGGTCCAGAAGACCCTGAGATACCAGTGCCTGAGGAGCCAGAAGACCCTGAGAAACCAGATCCTGAGGAACCAGAAGATCCTGAGGAGCCAGAAGATTCTGAGGATTCAGAAGATTCTGAGGATTCAGAAGATTCTGAGGATTCAGAAGATTCTGATGAGTCAGATTCTGAGGAGTCAGAAGATTCTGAGGAGTCTGGGAAGCCTGGAAAGCCAGAAAAACCTGAAAAGCCGGAAAAGCCTGGAAAGCCAGAAAAACCTGAAAAGCCGGAAAAGCCTGGAAAGCCTGAGAAACCCGAGAAGCCTGGAAA